>PVKP010028849.1:15768-29759 GCA_004027715.1 Plecturocebus donacophilus | reverse complement strand
ACAAACAAAGGGTGGGTGCCCCCAGATGGGAGACCAATCAGATGCCTGCCCGGCCACGTCCCCGAGGGGATGTTTCAGAGCACGTCTTGGCTAAGGTGTACCCGTATAAACCCCGGGCCAGGTCACCTCGGGATGGAAGTCCAGCAGGACAGCTCTGAGGCGAATCACCGTTATGCCCTATGACGTCTCCGTGGAACCGCGGGTGAAGGCCCACTCAAGCCCCGTAGCCTTTCAGCCGTGGGGCTACATACACACTCATCCACTCTCACATTCACACAGAGGTTATGGAAGACAACCGGATACGCTGACACGAAGACAGCTATTTGGTGTTGCGCGGCACCCGCTTTGCCGGACAACCGTACCCTGACACTACCGATGTGCCAGCTGCCAGAAGCCTCAAGCGACGTCTCGGTGAGGCCGGCCAGGTCAGAGTTGCAGTGACTCGTCAGTCCCCCGACTCAGGCTACCAGATGGACTAGTCCCCAGATTCCAGACCAGACTTACCTCCGGAGGCTTTCAGGACCCTGAAGAATTTTGGGGGAGCGTCGGCCGAGCAGTAGCTTATCCGCCGCAGGGTTGAACTCTGAGGCCCTGGAACATGATCAGGGGGCGCCTCCCCAGAGATTCCCGAGGTGAGAGCGGCCGCCCGGACGAGACTCTGAGATGGCTTTTGTCTGGTGATCGAGGAGGGGGTAATAAATCTCGCTAATCCTGGGCGAGCCCCCATTAATGTTGTATTTTTAGCGAGATAAGAAGATCAGCACCAAGACAAAAGTAAGACGAATTGCAAGGTCTTTATTGCCGGCGACCACGGAGGACTCATGTCTCTCCAACCCGTGGCCCCGAGTTGAGGGAGAACTGGGCTTTTATGCTAAACAACAATTCCGGGGGGCTGGGGATTTTCCGGGGAAGGGCGGGGACTGGGGATCTTTGCAAGCAGGCAGTTTGTACAGAAGCCAAGGTCAGCAGTTAGAGACAGTGAAAACTCCCAAAATCAGTAAGCAAGCAGTTTGTTCAGAAGCCAAGCCCAGCAGCTAGAGACAAAGGGCTTTCTTCTTAGGGTCCGTGCGACCCTGAGCCGCGAGTTCTTGAATTCCATTGAAAGGAGGCTGGTGTCTGCACCTGGCATTGGCCTGATTAATCATAGTGCCTTATCACTAGCCTGTGAGCCTGCACACAGCCTGTGAGCCTGAGAAGCCATGACATTGTAGCCTGGCTGAAGCCATTTTCCTTGCAACATCACAATACATCCATATAATAAAATGTTATGCAACCATGAAAAGGATTAAGGCAGATCAATAGGTATTGGCACAGATGTCCGTGAAATATAAAATGAGAAGTGATATCCAATTAGCCTGCATGTATCTTGAAGAATATGGCCAATTATCTCATGAGATTAAGATGCATCTAAAGAGTGAAGGAAGTTTTTCACTTCTTTTTTTTTTTTTTTTTTTAAAGACAGGGTTTCACCATGTTGGTCAGGCTGGTCTTGAACTCCTGACCTCAGGTGATCCGCCAACCTTGGCCTCCAAAGTGCTTGGATTACAGGCGTGAGCCACCACGCCCGGCCAGTTTTTCACTTCTTTATTTGAAAGTATTTACTATTTTTACAATTTAATACAAGATTAAATAAATAGATCATCAAATTAGTAAAAGACACCTTAACTCTATAAATAAACAGAAAAGACATGGACAGCTCAGCCATGGTGGCTCATGCTTATAATAACAGCCCTTTCTAAGGGGGCAGTGGGAGGATCACTTGAGGCCAGGAATTCCAGACCAGCCAGGGAAACATAGCAAGACTTCATCTCCATTAAAAATAAAAAATTAGCCAGGTGTGGTGGCATGTGCCTACAGTCCCTGTTACTGAGGTGGAAGGATCACCTGAACCCAGGATGTCAGGGCTGCAGTGAGTCAAGACCTTACACTATACTCAAGCCTGTGCGACAGAGAGAGACTTGGTCTCAAAAAAAAAGTGTGGGGGCAATAAAGAAATAAAGCTAGCTGGGCATGGTAGCTCACACCTGTAATTCTAGCACTTTGCAAGGCTGAGTCAGGTGGATCACTTGAGGTGCAGAGTTCCAGACCACTCTGACCAACAAGGAGAACCCCTCTCTCTACTAGAAATACTAAAGTAGCCAGGTATGGTGGCGCATTCCTGTAATCACAGCTATTCGGGAGACTGAGGCAGGAGAATGGCTTGAATATAAGAAGAGGAGGTTGTGGTGAATAGAGATCATGCCATTACACTCCAGTCTGGACAAGAGTGAAACTTCATCTTAAAGACAAACAGAAAAGAAAGCTAATAAGCTAACATAAGAAAATATATTAAAATGTGACAAAAATAAAATAATATGAGGTCTTTTATTTATTAAAAATAATTTAAAAAATAACTTGTTAAGCTATAATACCCTGTGTTGGCAAATGTGCAGTGAAATCGGCATTTTCTTATACTATTTGTGATGTTTAAATTGTATATAAGCCTTCCAGGGTAAAGCTTGGAAATTAAAAAAAAATAATACAGTTGCTCACTATACAGCCTCCCCCAACTCCTAGCCTCAAGTAATCCTCCCACCTCAGCCTCCCAAAGTGCTGGAATTTTAGGCCGACAGCCACCATGGCTGAAAGCTCCGCAATTTACATCAATTATAGTAAGAATGCTAATGCCCTGTGACTCACAGTAACCTCATTTGTGGAAGTATCACCTTTGGATATAATTCATCCTGAACATAATGTCGTATGCGCAAACACAGGAGTAATATTTTTCTCTGTTTTAAAAACATATGGAATGCTTCACAAATTTGTATGTCATTCTTGCACAGAGGCCATGCCAATCTCTCTACTGTTACAAATTTAGTATCTGTGTTTCTGAAGCAAGCATGAGTAATTTAAGATAGAGTGGTTAAGTGTAATAAGGAAGAGTTATGGGGAATTTAAAAATCTATGGTATGTACAGGTACCTAGTAACAGCTCAGTATATATTAGCTGCTACTTTTATTATTTTTATGTTAATTCCTCTCAGGTAAAAATTCTCATTAAAAATTACCACTGTCATGGAACATCCTGTATTTAACAGTATAATTGTAAAGACAGATAGAGTCCAGGTGCACTGGCCCATACTTGTAATCCCAGCACGTTAGGAGGCCAAGGTAGGTGGATCACTTGAGGTCAGGAGTTCGAGACCAGCCTGACTGCCATGGAGAAATCCCATTTCTACTAAAAAAAATTACAAAATTAGCCAGGCATGGTGGTGCCTGTAATCCCAGCTACTCAGGAGGCTGAGGCAGGAGAATCACTTGAACCTGGGAGGTGGAGGTTGTGGTGAGCCGAGAGCACACCATTGCTCGCCAGCCTGGGCAAAAAAGAGCACAACTCCATCGCAAAAAAAAAAAAAAAAAAAAAAAGGCCGGACACAGTGGCTCATGCCCGTAATCCTGGCACTTTGGGAGGCTGAGGAGGGTGGATCACCTGAGGTCAGGAGTTCCAAACCAACCTGGCCATCATAGTGAAACTCCATCTCTTCAAAAATACAAAAATTAGCTCGGCACGATGGTGTGTACCTATAATCTTAGCCACTCAGGAGGCTGAGGTGAAAGAATCGCTTGAACCTGGGAGGCAGAGGTTGCAGTGAGCCAAGATCATACCACTGCACTCCAGCCGTGGCAACAGAGCAAGACTCTGTCTCAAACAACATGCAAACAACAACAACAAAAAACAGATACGATTTGTCCCTTGGCATATGGGGGGATTGGTTCCAGCTCCTCCATTTCTGTGTATACCAAATTCCATGCATACTCAAGTTTTTGAAGTCAGACCTGTAGAATCCAGGAAAAATTAGAAATATAGAATAATAGGAAAAATTAGAAAACAAGTGAGTTGTGTTGACAAGCACCTGTAGTCACAGCTACTCATGAGGCTGAGGCACGAGGATTGCTTTAGCCCAGGAGGTTGAGGCTGCAATGAGCCATAATTGCACCACTGCATTCCTGTCTGGACAACAGAATGAAACAGAAGGTTGACTTTTTAATACGAAGTTTCTGTTCACTTGAGAATATGGTCAGAACTGTGGCATATGAAAATTCTTCATAAAATAATTATCTAATCCAATTAGTGCTAGAATTGGGAACAGAAAATGTTTTGTTGACTATTTATTCCTTTACTTGCTGTTATATAAACTATTGCCAGTGGGCACTTACCAACCAGAAGTGTCATTTCAGAGCTACTCACAATGAAAGGTGATGTCTGGGGCCCAGGTGTTGAGGTCCCCATGCCTGGGCTATGGGTGCTGAGTGGAACTTACTTGTCCATCCATTTTCTATATTCCAGCACTGGAAAACTTGAGTTTATCCATCTTGATAAGATGTCCTTTAAATTTCACTTGGCAAGAACCACAAATGGAAGAAAGGCCATGAAACCACAGGATAGTACTTCTTCTCAAGAGAATCTTCAGCTTAGGTGCTTCTATGAAAGAGGAATTACATCGTTGAAAACTCATCACAGGTCAGGTGAGGTGCATGATACCTATAATCCCAGCCCACTGGGAGACTAAGGCAGGAGGATCCAGTGAGTTCAAGACCAGCCTTGGCAACATAGTGAAACCTCGTCTCTAAAAAAAAAAAATTAGAAAATGAGCTGGGTAAGGTGGCACATTCCTATAGTCCCAGCTACTCTGGAGGCTTAAGTGGGAGGATGCTTAAGCCCAGGAAGTGGAAGCTGCTCTGAGTGCTGATCTCTCACCACTGCACTCCAGCCTGGGTGACATGAAACCATGTCTCAACACATACACACACACGCGCGCACACACCCTCTTCTCAGACACACACACACACACACACACACACACACACACACACACACACCCTCTTCCCAACCTGTTCAGCCTTGACTAATGAAAAGGGTCTTCTGGTTACAAAAGAGGTGAGCTTTTTTGTAGGACAGGAAGGAGCAGCAAGCTTATTCACAGCCTTTCCTCATCCTCTGCTTAGTTTTCCAAGAACCTTCACAGTGGAAAGGGAGTCCCTGGGGAAAGGACCTAAATCTTCAGGTTCCCAGAGGAGAAATATGTCTCCTTTGTCAAGTAATAAATGGAACATCTGCCATTAGAATCAGGGAGTTCTGCTAGCATGAATCACTCTCTATGACCATGAACTATGCAGGGAACATGAGAAACTGGAGTTTGGAGACCTATAATATTGAATTCCAGATTGTGGAGACCTTACCAAAGTACAGCCTTTCCACGACGCACTGCCAAACACCAGCTTGCTGTCTCCATGGGGCACTGCCATATCTCTGGCTCTCATTTCCCCAGGAGATACTCTATTCCAGCTTTCTCTTACATTTTGTATCCTGTACAGTTCCTGGTGTAAGGCCTCATGGCATAGCAGGCTGCGAGTCAATGCTGAGCTACTGCAGATCCAACCTCAGATTCCAGCAGGATACTTCCTGTTTGAGAAATTAAAGAGGAGAGAATGGACCGAGCCTGGCGCTGGCTAGCTTAGCAGTCAGAAGATATCAGCTGCACTTTTCAAAGTGACTACAGTGCCTCTGATTTTCTGAGTCTCCCCTTGCTCCTAGGCTCTTTGGATGAGATTAATTTCTCCATGTTGAAGAAATGGTTTGCTAGAATATAAAAAATTTAAAGAAGAAAAAATATTACAATATAATTTTCTCTTAAAGAGCACTTAAAAGCATACTCCCACCAATGCTAAATCTATTTATCTCTCTTTTTTTCTGAAATAGGATCTTGCTCTGTCACCCAGACTGGGGCGCAGTAACTAGATCGCTGCTCACTTTCAATTCCTGGGCTCAAGCGATCCTCCCACTTCAGCCTCCCAAGTAGCTGGGGTTACAGGTGCATGCCACCATGCCTGGCTAATATTTTAAATTTTTTGTAGTGAGGGGGGTCTCACTATGTGGCTCAGGCTGGTCTTGAACTCCTAGGTCAGACTAATCCTCCTGCCTTGGCCTCCCAAAGTGCTACAATTATAGGCTTTAGCCACCGCACCCAGTCTGTCTATCTATCTATCTATCAATCTACATATCTATCAAATCTTCCCATATATGAAATGTTCCTCCTTAAATCACCTCCTACCCACCCATCTGCAGGGAGAGCAAACACAGGTCTCAGCGGGTCAGGCAACCTACATGAGGAAAGGAGGCTGGAGTAATGTGGGAGACCAGGGGATCTGTAGCAAATTGCAAGGTATTCACTTCAAAGGTTTTTCAACATTGTGATGGTCAAATCAAACGCAGAAAGAGGGAGTCCAGTTCAGTCACCAGCAGCCAACATGGAATGTTTGATCTACATGCTACAGGACAAACTGCTTAGGATGAATGACCTGGTCTCCACTAACCTGTTCTTAAAGTCCCTCCCGCCCCAGTCCCTACACACTACTGACATGACCCGCATTCACAGGACTCTCCTGATACCTTTGCTTGTTTAGTCTTTTTTATCCAATGAATATTTTCTTATTTTTACTTTTTTTGATATAGAGTCCACCTCTGTCACGCAGGCTTGATATCCAGTGGGATGATTATGACCAACTGCAGTTTCCATCTCCTGGGCTCGAGTGATCCTCCCACCTCAGCCTCCCAAGTAGCTGGGATTACAGGCATATACCACCATACCTGGCTAAGTTTATCATTATTATTATTATTATTATTTGAGATGGAGTCTCACTCTGTCCCCCAGGCTGGAGTGCAGTGGTGCAATCTTGGCTCACCGCAACCTCTGCCTCCCAGGTTCAAGTGATCCTCTGGCCTCAGCCTCCTGAGTAGCTGGGATTACAGGTGCCCACCACCATACCTGGGTAATTTTTGTATTTTTAGTGGAGATCTGGTTTCACCATGTTGGCTAGGCTGGTCTGGAGCTGCTGACCTCATGATCTGCCTGCCTTGGCCTCCCAAAGTGCTGGGATTAGAGGTGGTGTGAGCCACAGCAGCTGACCACTGTTTTTATTAGGGCCTATTGTTTGGAAGGTTAAGTCTCCTCTTTCAAAAAATGACAGTTTTTGCCCTTTTTTAAAATTCTTCAGTTATCACCTTGGTCAAGTAAATGACTTATTTTACAATGACCTGTGGTATCACATATTTAAAATCTTTTATATTTGGCAGACTTTCCAAAAGCAAATTATAAATTTTGTCTTTTTCAGACCTAATTAATTACTTAACACATGAGTTTCCCTGAAGTCCAAAAATGACATAATTTGGCTTATTTGGTATGAAAATCATACAGGAAACACTGTCAAATATAAAATCATGTTTGGTTTTCTTTGGGCTATATTGTATAAATATGTTATTTGGATGTGTTCCAAAATTAGGGGAAACTCCTATAATTCTGATGACTTAGTGCACATTATGAGTAATAATTATAATTCTGTTAAATTATTGTGTGCCACAGAGGTAACACATTTCCTCGTCAACTGTGTCCTTGACTGTGGCTGCCCTAACACTTTTGTCATCTGCAGACAATTGTTATCTTGTTTTGGCCCTCTTCAGAAGGTGGTTTTTTAATCAGCTATTAAACTCTGACAGAGACTCTTGAATACAAGTTTTTGATAACTGTAGGAGTTGTAATATCAGAATAAGAGAAAAACTTTTAGAACTCATGGAGAACTGAAGTGTTCAAGAATAGCAAGAAGAACAGGAGTTAACTACATGGACTGAACTCATGTAAGACTGAAGTCATCTTTCTGACTTTTTGCTCAAAACATTGCTGATTCCTTTGTCTTCTTTTTTTGAGACAGTGTTGCTCTGTTGCCCAGGCTGGAGTGGTGGCATGATCTCGGCTCACTGCAACTTCTCTCTCCCAGGTTCAAGTGATTCTTGTGCCTCAGCCTCCCAAGTAGCTGGGATTGCAGGCATGCGTCACCACACCCAGCAATTTTTTTTATTTTTTAGTAGAGATGGGGTTTTGCCATGTTTGTCAGGCTGGTCTCAAACTCCTGCCTCAAGTGACCTACCCACCTTGGCTTCCCAAAGTGCTGGGATTACAGGCATGAGACACCGTATCCAGTCTGTTTTGTTTTTTCAGAGTCAAGGAAACTTTTCTTTTGAGCTACAGGCAGCTTTTAATAACTGAGTCTAATCCTTGGCCATGCACCGGTGGCTCATGCCTGTAATCTCAGCGTTTTGGGAGGCCAAGGTGGGTGGATCATCTGAGGTCAGTAGTTCAAGACAAGCCTGGCCAACATGATGAAACACTGTCTCTACTAAAAAACATAAAAATTAGCTGGATGTGGTGACAGAGGCCTGTAATCCTAGCTACTTGGTAGGCTGAGGCAAGAGAATCACTTGAACCTGGGAGATGGAGGTTGCAGTGAGCTTAGATCATGTCACTGCACTCCAGCCTGCTGGATGACAAGAGTGAAACTCTGTCTCAAAAAAAAAAAAAAATTAATATGTTGCTATGTACAAACTTTCGAGCTATTTGTTTCTCTCTATCTGATTTATACAGAAATTGGAAGCTATTTGTGGGTATTATTAACTAATGGCAGTACAGTTATTCGCGTAAGTGTAATAAGCATCTGTTTTCATTTATAACAGGACTCAATTGGAGAAACTTGTTATTTTACCAAGGCTTTGACTGGAATGATACGCTTTCCTTTAAGGAATCAAACTTGATCTATAGAGCCAATGAAAACTCCTTGGCAAAACTGGCATTATACCTTTTCTACACCGTCCCTGTACTGGGTTCCTGATATGTGGTAAGTAAAGAATGTCACTTTCTGACAGCCCCAGAGCCCCAAGTTTATCTTGGAACCTGAAGAGGAAAGGAATTTACCCAGCTCATAGGTATTTGATAGTACAAATCCATGGCTGGGCTTGGCTTTAAAAAAGTCTTATCTGAGATTCCTTCTATGGAGCAAAGTTCTACGAAAACTATCTTGAAAGCCAATGTAGAAGAATAATTATCCTTATTTTGCTGCATACAAATAATCAGGCCAAGTATAATAAAGCAAATCAATCCCACCATGATTTGTCTTTAGTAAAAATGGGAAACGGGAGAGAGAAAAATTATGTTTTAGAAACTACAGTACACCTGTTGTTGGATTCTACTCTTGCCTAATGTTTTCCAATTTTTATTATTTTCTACAGTTTGAACTGCATTCTAATTTTTCTTGGCTAGCTACAGCCTGCAAAATAATGTGTTCAATTTTTTCCCCTCCTTTTCCCACATTTTTTCCTAATTTGGAGTCACAAAAACTAACCTGGGCTTTGGTAAAGCCCTGCAAACTGAAGCTAGACAACTTAAACTTCAGAAGAAAAAACAGCAACCTATTTACGTACATAAGCCACTTTTATACCTGCCTACTAATGTAAGGACTTCAGAGTAATGTGGTCTATATCGATTTTCCAGGAAGGTTCTTTTGTTATTGTTCTCCCTTACTCTCCCTATTTTCTCTTTATAGAACATGAGACTGCAATCTGCCGAAAATGAACTTTTCTAATAACTTTGGACCTACCTGTCTAGAATAAACCATCCTAGCCATGAGAGATCAGATAAAACCTGAGACAGAGACTCATTTTTTCCTAAAATGCTTTCTCCAAAAGATTTTTGAAAAGAAAGTGTAGAAAATGTGAAAGGAAAATAAATCTTAGGGTTCCCAAATCACTAAGTTAAAGGGAAAAGCCAAGCTGGGAACTGCTTAGGGCCAAACTGCCTCCCATTCTATTCAAAGTCACCCCTCTGCTCACTGAGATAAATGCATATCTGATCGCCTCATTTGGAGAGGTTAATCATAAACTCCAAATCATGTAACCATTTGTCTCTTATCTAGTATGACCTGGAAACCCCCTCTCTGCTCTGAGTTGTCCTGCTTTCACCTGCAGTTGTCTCAGCTCTCTGGATTGAACCAATCTGCATCTTACGTGTATTGGTTGATGTCTCACTATCAGAAGTGTTTGAACCAGAATAACTTCATCCAGAGTGAGGGCTAGGGAAATGAAGCTGGGACTCACTTGACTGCATTCCCAGGAAGTTAGGTATTTCTAATCTCTAGATGTTTACTGTTAAGGGAACAGATTAATAACATTTACTAAACAGATTAAGATTTAGGAGTGTCCTGATATCCCCATATCTTGATAACAGAAGCATTCCTAATTTTGCTTTAAAGATAACATCTATTCTTGCAAAATATAGTAATTTAGAAAATGAATCCTTTATCACAAACCCCATAATCTTTTTTTATTCTATATATAAACAAGTATCCTACCTAGGGTGAACACATTCCTCCTCTTACTTTTGAGAATGTCCTATTCTATTTATGGAGTAGCTGTTCTTTCACCATTTTACTTTCTTAATAAACTTTCTTTCACTTTGCACTGTAGACTCACCCTGAAAAATCAATTTCTTGGTTGCTGTCTCTGTTTCACTGTCATTTCCAGGAAACTTCATTTAACTGGTCTTAGGAATTTTAACTTTTCCCGTGTGCCTCCTGATTTCCATCTGTTCACTTGTGAAAAATTGGGAACAAAAAAGCATTAAAGGCTTCACATCTAAAATTGCTAATTCCCATTTGGTATTTAAAAGCTCTGAGCAATAGGATTAGATAGAAATAGTTATGTTTTGTTGCCGCTGTGCCCACCAGGCGTGGTCGACAAGCACTGGGATAGAAATCAGTGGGCTTTTCTTCTTGTGCTTTGGTTTCATTTGCACACTAAAAAATCCTTTCTTTTGGATTCAGGTGAACTGGCTTTGCTCGTCCAATCCATGCTGCCACTATTGCCCTGAAACCGCTTGCTCCAGTCATTCCCATCTGAATTCCCTTCATTTCCTTTCCCTTATTTGACATTTCTTTGGTCAGATTCTATGCTGTGAGTTATCTAAAATTCATGGCTCAGCTCATTTATATTATTCAGATGGTGTGAATAGAGAATTCCATTCAATTTTGTTTTGAAATGGAGTCTTGCTCTATTGCCCAGGCTGTAGTGCAGTAGTGTGATCTTGGCTCATGGTAACCTCTGCCTCCCCAGTTCAAATGATTCTCCTGCCTCAGCTTCCCAAGTAGCTGGGATTACAGGTGCCTGCCACCACACCAGGCTAATTTTTGTATTTTTAGTAGAGATGGGGGTTCACCGTGTTCACCAGGCTGGTGTCAAACTCCTGACCTCAAGTGATCCGCTTGCCTGAGCCTCCCAAAGTTCTGGGATTACAGCTGTGAGTCACCGTGCCTGGCCAAGGCCTCAATTTTTGGCAGGGATACCCTCATTAATGTAGCTGTCCTTAAAAACCTCAGAAGCCGCAAGCACTCAACAGCCAGTCTGTGAGAATGGCTGTGGGAGCTGAACCCTGCACAGCCACAGAGGCAGAGCTACCCAAGGCCTTGAGAGCCCACCCCTTGCACCAGTGTACTGTGGATGCAGGACATGGAGTCAAAGGAGATTAGTTTGGAGTGTTAAGATTTAGTGGCCAGTCACTGTGGCTCACACTTTAATCTTAGCACTTCACAGGCTGACGCCATTGGATTGCTTGAGCCCAGGAGTTCAAGACCAGCCTGTGGAACAAGGTGAAACACTTTCTCTACAAAAAAAATTTAGCTGTGCATGGTGGTGTGCACCTGTAGTCTCAGCTACTTTGGAGGCTGAGGTGGGAGGATCACCAGAGCCTGGGAGTTTGAGGCTGCATTGAGCTGTGATCATGCCACTGGACTTCAGCCTGGGTGACAACGAAAGACCCTATCTCAAAAAAAAAGACTTTAGGAAATAAAGTGTGAGCCTCTAAACCAGAGACAGGTCTCAGTTAATTTAGAAAGTTTATTTTGCCAAGGTTAAGGACATTCACCCCTGACACCACCTCAGGAGGTCCTGATGACATGTGCCTAAGGTGGCCAGAGCACAGTTTGGTTTTATACATTCTAGGGAGACATGAGACATCAGTCAATGTATGCAACATAAACATTGGTTTGGTCTGGAAATGTGGGACAACTGAAAGCAAAGGCAGGAAGACTCGAAGAGGGGAGGAGGATTCCAGGGCATAGGTAAGTAAGAGACAAATGGTCGCATTCATTTGAGTTTCTGATTAGCCTCTCCAAAGGAGGCAATCAGGCATGCATTTATCTCAGTGAGCAGAGGGGTGATTTTGAATAGAATGGATTGGCCTTGAGCAGTTTCCAGTTTTTTCCCTTTAGCTTAGTGATTTGGGGGCCCCCAGACTTATTTTCTTTTCACAGAAGTATACTGACAATAAAGGACACAAATAATGAAGTGCTGGCCGAGAATGGTGGCTGACACCTGTAATCTCAGCACTTTGGGAGGCTGATGCAGGTGGATCACCTGAGGTCAGTAGTTCGAGACCTGCATGACCAATATGGTGAAACCCCGTCTCTACTGAAAAATGAAAATTACTGGGCATGGTGGCATGTGCTTGAACCTAGGATGTCAAGGCTACAGTGAGCTGTGATTGTGACCTGCACTCTGGCTTGGGTAACAGAGCAAGATCCTATCTAAAAAAAAAAAAAAAGAAGAAGAAGAAGGGATGAATTCAATGCAAAATATAACAATCCTAAATAAATAGACATTTATAGCTTCCAAATACGTAAAGCAGAAGTTGAAAGAAATAAAAGAAGAAATTAACTAATCTACAAACATAGCCGAAAAATATAATACACCTCTCTCAGTAAATGAGAACAAGAATATACATATTTTAGTAATATATAGAAGAAATGAACTCCCCTATTAAGCAACTGTATATTGTATCTCCATAAAATATTGCAGAAAAATTTTCAGAGTAGGCACTCATTCTAAGTGCATGAGAAACATTAACAAAAGAATATATTCTGGTCCCCCTGGGTGGCTGTTCTGGGCCCACTGTGGGCTTTCCTGTCCCCAAAACTCTGCTAGGCAAAGGGTGTGCCCCAGGGTCCTGCAAAGGGAAAGTGTTGTGCTACCACAGTTCCAGGCATCCCCTCCTCTAAGGCTCTGGGCAGAGGCTTTCTTGAAACCAAGGAGACAGCCCCAATGTACTAATCACCTACAGGGTCATTCTTCCTCTGTCTTGAATAGCATGTTTGTAGCTGAGTAACTCTATGGTTCTGTCCTGTAAAACCTAAGAAGTCCAGCAGCCTTCCTTCATTTTATCTCATTTTCTCTGTTTACTTTAGTTCTAGCTGGCAGTGTTTCTGGTGTGTAAGCTTATTCTCAGCCTCTGGTACGATGGCTGACTAGGTCCATGATTCACACCCACACCAATCTTATCAGTCAGCCTGTCACACCATAGTGTCCTCTTCCAAACATGCTGTCTGTTGTTTTTTGTCTTTTTTATTTTATTTTATGTTTCACACCAGAGCCATCACACTGGAAGACATGCTATCTAAGTTTTTTTTATGTGTAATATGAATAGGCTGAGAATGTTTCCCGTCTGTAATTTCTAGTTCTTTTTTGCATAAAAATTTCATCTTCATTTCTTTTTTCTTACATGTTACTATAAGCAGCCAGGAGGAATAAAGACACTCCTTCAACACTTTGCTTAGAAATCTCTTCAGCCATGTACATGATAAATATATGCAATTTTATCTGTCAATTTAAAGATAATATAAAAATAAATTTCTTTAGCTAAATATTTAGTTTCATTACTTGCAAATTCTACCTTTCACAAAACACTAAAGCATAAACACAATTTTGCCAAATTCTTTGCCATTTTATAATAAGGATTGCTGTTTCTTCATTGTCCAATAATATGTTCTTTTTTTTTTAAAGAAAGAAAAAGAGAGAAAAGGAGAAAGAAAGAGCAAAAGAAAGGAAAAAAAAGAATGAAAGAGAGAAAGAAAGAGGAAGAGACAGAGGGAGAGAGAACGGGATTCTTGTTTTATTGCCCAGGCTAGAATGCAGTCTAAAAATGGGTATTAAAAACCTCTTTTATGCCAATAATTGTGCTTAACAATGGAGACAGGAAGGAATAGGGGATGAAAATAACAAATAAGCAGCCAACCAATATTTTATTTAAACCTGTGAGATGCTATGCAATTGCTGAGGAGTGATTTACTTCCAATTAT
>PVKP010028849.1:0-15668 GCA_004027715.1 Plecturocebus donacophilus | reverse complement strand
TTACTTGTTCCAGGTCTGAGTTCAAGTCCTGGATATCCTTGGTAATTTTCTATCTCATTGATCTGTCTAATATTGACAGTGTAATGTTAAAGTCTCCCACTATGATTGTGTGGGACTCTAAGTCTCTTTGTAAGTCATTAGGAACTTGCCCTATGTATCTGGGTGCTCCTGTAATGGGTGCGTATATATTTAGGATCGTTAGCTCTTCTTGTTGCATTGATCCTTTCACCACCATGTAATGTCCCTCTTTGTTTCTTATGTTCTTTGTTGTTTTAAAGTCTGTTTTATCAGAGATGAAAATCGCAGCTTCTGATAATGCTAACTGGCTGTTTTGCCCATTAGTTGATGTAGATTCTTCATTATGGTGATGCTCTTTACCTTTTGGTATGTTTTTGGAATGGCTGATACTGGTTGTTCCCGTCCATGTGTAGTGCTTCTTTCAGAAGCTCTTGTAAAGCAGGCCCGGTGGTGATGAAATCTCTGAGTACTTGCTTGTTTGCAAAAAAATTATTTTTCCTTCACTTATGAAGCTTAGTTTGGCTGGATATGAAATTCTAGGCTGAAAGTTCTTTTCTTTAAGGATGTTGAATGTTGGCCCCCACTCTCTTCTGGCCTGCAGGGTCTCCACTGAGAGACCTGCTGTGAGTCTGATGGGCTTCCCTTTGTGGGTAACCCGACCCTTCTCTCTGGCTGCCCTTAGCATTTTCTCCTTCATTTCAACCCTGGTGAATCTGACAATTATATGCCTTGGGGTTGCTCTTCTTGAGGAGTATCTTTGTGGTGTTCTCTGTATTTCCTGGACTTGAATATTGGCCTGCCTTGCTAGGTTGGGGAAGTTTTCCTGGATAATTTCCTGAAGAGTATTTTCCAGCTTGGATTCATTCTCTTCTTCACATTCAGGTACACCTATCAAACGTAGATTAGGTCTTTTCACATAGTCCCATATTTCTTGGAGACTTTGTTCATTCCTTTTTACCCTTTTTTCTCTAATCTTGCCTTATTGTTTTATTTCATTGAGTTGATCTTTGACTTCTGATATCCTTTCTTCTGCTTGGTCAATTCGGCTGTTGAAACTTGTACATGCTTCATGAAGTTCTTGTGTTGTGTTTTTCAGCTCCATCAGTTCACTTATATTCCTCTCTAAGTTGTCCATTCTCGTTAGCATTTTGTTAAATTTTCTTTCAAGGTTCTTAGTTTCTTTGCATTGGGTTAGAACATGTTCTTTTAGCTCACAGAAATTTCTTATTATCCACCTTCTGAAGCCTGATTCTGACAGATCATCACACTCATTATCCGTCAGGTCTTGTTCCCTTGCTAATGAGGAGGTGTGATCCCCTGTAGGAGGAGAGGCATTCTGATTTTGGGTGTTCTCAGTCTTTTGCTCTGGTTTCTTCCCATTTTTGTGGATTTATCCACCTGTCATCTTTGTAATTGCCGACTTTCAGATTGGGTCTCTGAGTGGATGTCTGGCTTGTTGGTGATAAAGTTTTTTCTGTTTCTTAGTTTTCCTTTGGCAGATGCCCATTCCCCACAGAGCTGGACCTTCCTGGGTTCAGCTGTGCTTGCTGTGAAACTCTCAGTCCTCAGTGCTTCCAATTGCTGTTCTCCTTTTGGGGATGGGACCAACCGAGCCCAACTAAAAGGGCACCCAGTCCCGTATACTCCGCACCAAGAAGTGCTGCACTGGGGCGCTGGCAAAACAGCTACACTGGCCAAAAGAGTCGTGCTAGTGACTGGTGGGGCTCTTCTGCCGGGAATCTCCTAGTCTGTGGGCAACAAAAATTCATCTGAAAGTGCAGCATCCACTCACTCTCTGCACTTTCCCTGGGAGCTACAATCCTGAGCTGTTGCTAATTGGCCATCTTGGATCTCTCTCCCAATATGTTCTTTATTTCTATCTGAGACCTCATCAGAATGGCCTTTGCAGTTCATATTTCTTTCACCATTCTATTCATGATTATTGTGTGTTCTCTAAGATGAAAGTCTTCTGCCATGTGAGGATACAGTAAGAAAGCATACCTTACAGAGCTGGAAGAGGACCCATACCAGACACTGAATCAACCAGTGTCTTGATCTTGGACTTGTCAGTCTCCAGAATTGTGAGAAATAAATGCTTGTTGTTTAATTCACCAGTCTGTGGTATTCTGTTATAGCAGCCCAAACTAATGAAGGCAACTACCTTGTCTTGTTTGCTGTTATCTTTAATATTTCTTTTCCAAATTTATGAAGACTCAATCAATCCTGGACTATGAATATTTTTTGCCTTTGTGCAACTTATCAGAGTCTCCAGGCTCACTGAGCCCAAACTTCTTGGTGTAAGATACAAAGATTTCATTAAGGCATGATATAAGGTGTGATAGCAAGGTGGATCACTCCTGTTTCCTGGACAGTGTGTTCTAGTTATGAGGGACTGGCACCATATACTCATTCCTGGCATAATGCATATGCTGCTAACTGTGCTGTCATCTTCCATTTCCAACCATGCTAGAGCCATCTCCTAGGTACCATGACCAAGTCTTCAGTGGGCCATTTTTTCCTCTTTCACATATCTGCATCGACCCCAGTGGATCTGAAGGCAAAGCATCAAGCCAAAGTGGATTATTATTGAACCTTAAGACCTCACGGAGTTTGCCTTGCTAGGTTTTGAACTTGCTTGGAAACTGCCACCCTTTTCTTCTTCCGTATTTCTCCTTTTTGGGATGGGAATGTCTATCCTATGCCTGTCCTACTGTTGTTTTTTGGCAGCACTTTGGTTTTGCAGCTTCACACTTGGAGAGGAATTTTGCCTCAGAATGAATCATACCTGGAGTCTCATCCATATCTGATTAGATAGCATTTAGATGGGACTTTGGACTTTAGACTTTAGAATTGGTGCTGGAATTAGGTTAGATTTTGGGGGCTACTGGGATGGAATAAATGTATTTTGCATGTGAAAAGGACATGAATTTGTTGGGGGCAGAGGTGGAATGCTATGGAATAAATGTTTGTGTTACCCCCAAGTTAATGTTGAAGCCTAATCCCCAAATTGATGGTATCTGGGTCATGAGGTTGGAACCCTCATAAATGGGATTAGTGACCTTATAAGAAGAGGCACAAGAGAGATGATCTCTCTCTGTACCACGTGAGAATACAGCACTGTAAACCAACAAGCAAGCCCTCACCGGGAACTGAATCGGCCTGCACCTTTATCTTGGCCTTCTCAGTCCTCACAACTGTGAGAAATAAGTTTGTTTTTTAGGTCACTTGGTCTATGGGATTTTTGTTATAGCAGCCCGAGTTCACTAAGACAATGGTGATATAAACACAATGCGTGATTTAGAGGAGCTGGTATTTTCACAGTCAGGTGGATAAACTGTAGCATGGATGCTACACTTGGCACCAGTTTCTGTATGGTTGAAATTGGATACCTGAACGTATATGAGATAGACTCACCGCCATTCTTACTGATCAGTTTGACCTGAGGAAGTCTATGATACCGAAACATGAAATGTATAACTAAAAAGTTGGTTTTTTGTTTTGTTTTTGAGACAGGGTCTCAGTGCATCAACCAGGCTGGAGTGCGGTGGCATGATCACCACTCACTGCAGCCTGGACTTCCTGGGTTTCAGCAACACTTCCACCTCAGCCTCCCAAGTAGCTGGGACCACCGGTGTGTGGCGCCACATCAGGCTAATTTTGTTTTATTTTTAGTGGAGATGAGGTCTTACTATGTTGCTGGGGCTGGTCTTGAACTCCTGGGCTCAAGTGATCCTCCTGCCTTGACCTCCCAAATGTTGGGATTATAGGCACAAGCCACTGTGCCTGGCCAACTAAAAAGTCTTAATCTCCTGAGTTGGCCAACTACTTTGGGAAGGGTAATAATCCACAGAGGGGTCATGTCTGAATAAGGAAAAGTCCTCTGATGTGAGGCCAGTACCAGGGACAAGGCTGTAGAACTGAGGCATGGAGAACAGGTGTGGAGGACTACCTTGCAAAGTCTCCAGTCCTCTCTGGATAGAAGAGAGGTCAGAGGCCTCAGAGCAGCAGGAAAAATTGGAGAAGATGTACAGATGTGAAGTGCAAATGCACAGTTAAGAGAATTCTATGAAGAGAAGGAACCTTCGCTAGGGGTGAGGGCAGGGGGTAGAGGTGGTGTACAGGACTGTCAGGCTCATGCTGGACAGAGGTTTGAAAGCCCCTAAATGTTTTGAGTGGGTTAGAACCCCTGCATGAGGGTGTGTGGATGGACAGCAGGGTCAGAGGGAAGATGAGAAAGCTGGGTATTGGAGACACAGAGCATACCCCTGGCCGGAGTGGGTGGTTTTTTGCCTCTGAGGACAATCCACAGATGACCATGAAGATACTGAGTTCACCAGTAGAGAGGACAATGAGGTCACATGGGGGACACTATCAGGGAGAGTCCATGCCCCCTACTCAGTACATTTTACCTCTCATCACTTTGGCTTAGATTTTGTCCTGCAGCTCCAGGGAGCCTAGAGATGGTTCCTTCCAGCTGAGCATGCTGCTCATTACGCCTTCTAGTTAATCACTGGTGAGTGTTGCTGAACATCTGCACCTGGCACCTGTGTCTGCTCCTTCCTGGAAATGCTCCAGACTCCCTTTGCAGACAGCATCCCTGTGTCTGCAGGTAACATAGTGATGGCTACACTGGGGGATGATCTTTGGAATTCCATGCCTATCATTGGCCACAGGTGCCTCCTGTACTTTTTGGTGCTGACACATTTGCCCATGGCCACAGCAGCAGAGGTGAGCCTGGTAGCATCCCCTGGGCTCAGATTCAGGGGCCGGGATAGTGCATAGAGACTTGTGTCCTTCGGCGGAGCTGGTCAATGCTCAGAGTTGAGTGAACTAGGGCTTTGTCCCTTCAGCCTCAGACTGTACCCTGGCCTGCCTGAGGCAGATTTCAGTGGCCTGTTGTGGGTGATGTGGGCTGAGGGAGCCTGTGATGGGGACAGTGTGCAGGTGGGAGGGGATGGCAGAGGCTCTGACGTCCTAGCAGCTGAGAGAATGGGTTGTTACTAGGGCAGTCTATGCATCTCTGGCTGGCCCCAAGGCTCCATGGGAAAGGCTGTCATGCTGAATTCAAGCCCATATCTGAGTCCCTTTGCATTTACATCTTTTTGGAATGGAAAAGTGGTTCCTTTATCTCATCGTCCTTTGCCCCAACTTGGTCTCAGCAGCAAGGATGCTTTTGCTCTTTAGAATTCAGAATAAGCTGGGCACAGTGGCTTGTACCTACAATCCCAGTTATCAGGAAGGCTGAGGCAGGAGGATCGCCTGAGGCTAGGAGTTCGAGGCTGCAGTGAGCTTTGACTGCACCACAGCACTCCAACTGGGGTGACACAGAGAGGATCCATTTCTTCAAAAAATGATTTGAAATAGATAATATGGCTCCTAAATCATGAGGTAGTGCATGCAGACACATACAGTATCATGGACCTGAGATAATCTTCTCTACACAATATTCTCTTCTGGGTTTGGATTGGATTGGAGTAAATGACTGAGTACTCATGTTGGGGTGTGTGTGTAGTTAAGAAAAGTGACAAGTTCCTGACTTTCTGCATAATTAGGCCACAAAGAGTAAGAAAAGAAACTAGAGGCAGACTAACAGACTGATACAAGTTCAACACCAGCAATAACATTATGGACTTGGTGACTTTGTGTTAATACTCAACTTCCCTGCTCTACTCCTTTGCCTCTCACATAAAGATGAGAATTGAAGTTTGCACTAAAGGTGTAGGTAAAATGTTGACTATAAACATTCTAAATCTATTTAGGTATTCAACAGTTAGCAACCAAGAAACTGGAAGCAAAATTTTCCTGATTTCTGACCTCTACTATGTGTGTGTATGTACGTGCGTGTTTCTATCCTGAGTTACTCATTGTTTTTCTCCTCCCTTTCTTGGACTATGTCTCCTGCATCTTCAGTCTGGGTCCTCTACAGCTCTTTCATGTAACCATGTATTTGCCTGCATCTTTTATGAGTGTGTTGAGTGTCTTGAAGGTATAATTTTTCAGAAAGCTGAGTCTGTGTGGAACTTCCTCACTCATGCTCCGGTCTCATCACCATCCTGCTGACTCCCTTGGGGCACAAAGGTGCTTGGGTGGTCATGGACATAGGAATGGGAGCAAAGCCTGGCACTTCCCTTTCATTAGGCACCACAGGAGCCCTCTGTGCTCTCTGTTGTCAGGCGGTGGAGGTGCTATTTGCTCTGCCCTGAGGGTTCACCCAAAGCCTGAGCTTCACAGTTTGTATGTAGAAATTCAAGTCATTCCACATTGACATGCAGGCTAACACCAGGGACTCCCCTCTTCCCTCAAAGTTTTACCATCTACTCCTGAAGTCTATAAATAGTGGGGAATGATATCTCTGCTAACCTACCTTACGATTTTGGATATGAAACCATATGGGTCTAGGATTCTTGTCAGATTCCATCATTATTCTACTTAATTCAAAGCAAGGTGAATGTGTTATAACACTCAAATAGTGATTACGATGTTAATGAAAATACCTACCATAAAACTGAAGTTTTAAGTGCCAGAAAACCTTGCATTTTCCAGTTTAATCCTTTAAGAAAGAAGGTATGTGGAATTCTATTATTATAGCTGTCTTTATATTACAGACCAGGTTCCCTAGTATGAAGCCATCTGTCTAATAGAATCCACCCCAGCCACACGTGGCTGCATGTTCTTCCTAATGAGCAGAGCTTCCATGTGTCCTGATCCATTGTTCTTTAGTGCTTTTGGTTAAAGTGCTTGTCCCGGTTTTCCTCCTGCTGGTCTCCTTTTTATTCTCCAACTAGATTCAAATGTTGTGGTCTCTGGACAACTTTCACATATTCCTTGGTGTTATTTATTTCCTCCAGAAGTTTGCACATTTCTTTCTTTCTTTTTTTTTTTAAGACAGAATCTCACTCTGACCCAGGCTGGAGTGCAGTGGCAAGATCTTAGCTCACTGCAACCTCCACTTTCTTGGTTCAAGCAATTCTCCTGCCTCAGCCTCCCAAAGTAGCTGGGGTTACCGGTACTTGCCACCATGCCCAATGAGTTTTTTTGTTTGTTTGTTTTGTTTTGTTTTGTTTTGCATTTTTAGTAGAGATGGGGTTTCACCATGTTGGCCAGGCTGGTTTTGAACTCATGACCTCGAGTAATCTGCCTGCCTTGGCCGCCCAAAGTGCTAGGATTATAGGCATGAGCCACCACACCCGGCCAGGTATGCATATTTCTTATTCAAAGAATTTAAAGTAAATTGTAATTTGAGTTTCTCCTTCTGAAATCTGAGTGACATCTGAACACCAATCACTGAGTTGAGAACTAAGTAGGAGTTCAATAAAGATGAAGAAAGAAGAAACCTGAGCTTTGGTGAATAGGTGCTGTCCACATGACTCTGCCCAGGGTTAAAGGAAAAGCTTTTGTATGTGTGACCGGACCTCGCTCTGTCTCCCAGACGGGAGTGGAGTGGCATGAACACAGCTCACTGCAGCCGTGACCTTCTGGACTCAAGAGATCCTCCCACTTTAGCCTTTGGAGAAGCTGGGACCACAGGTGCATGCCACAACACCTGTGGCTAAATTAATTTAAAAAAAAAATAGAGTCCCAGAGTGGTGAGATTACAGGCATGAGTCACTATGCCTGACCAGAAATATTTTTGAAATTTATTTTATTATTATTATTATTTGAGACTGAGTCTTGCTCTGTGGCCCAGGCTGGAGTGCGGTGGTGTGATCTCGGCTCACAGCAACCTCTGCCTCCTGAGTTCAAGCAATTCTCCTGCCTCAGCTTCTCGAGTAGCTGGGATTACGGGCTTGTGCCACCACGCCTGGCTAATTTTGTGTGTTTGTGTGTGTGTGTTTTTGTAGAGATGGGATTTCACTACGTTGGCCAGGCTGGTCTAGAACTCCTGATCTCGTGATCTACCCTCCTTTGTCTCCCAAAGTGCTGGGATTACAGGCTTGAGCCACTGCTTCCAGCCTATTTTACTATTTTGTTGACACAGGATCTCACTCTGGCATCCACGCTGGGGTGCAGTGGTGTAATCTCAGTGCACCGCAGCCTTCACCTCCAGGGCTCAAAGAATCCCCTGCCTCAGCCTTTTGAGTCGCTGGGACTACAGGTGTGCCCCACCGTGCCCTGTTAATTTTTGTAATTCTTTTAGAGACAGGGTTTCACCATGTTGCCCTGGTTGGTCTTGAACTCCTGTGCTAAAGCCATCTGCCCACCTTGGCCTCCCAAAGTGTTGGAATTACAGGTGTTAGCCACTGTGCCAGTGAAAAAATATTAACTGAGTGTTCTGATGGGCTTGTGGGTTCCTCTGCTGCACAACTGTTTTCCCAGGTCTTCAAGTACCTGACCTGTCAGTGCAGATGGTGCAGTCCAAGATCCCTTTAATTCCTGGACTCTCTGGGGCAGCTGTAACACAGTGTAGCCATTTTACTTTTATTATTTCCTGGGAGGCTACCTGGGTCCCTAGACCACATCCCTCATGGTGCAGATGGCTGTGGTGTTGGGCCCTGAAGGTGGTGCTCCTGCTCCAGCTGGGAGACGGCATCCTGGGAGACGCCTTCCTTCTTTGCATTCACAGCTCCCTCTTTCCCACCGAGCACAGACGGAGGTCCACAGACTTCATTCTGTCCAACTTGGCTGTGGCCAGTTCCTTTGCTCTTCTCTCCAAGGGGATGATGGGAGATTTGAGAGTGTCATATGCCCTGGAAAATTTTGGGTGTCAATTCATTTAGTTCTTCCACATGGCATCCCGTGATCTTTCCGTCTGCACTGCTGTGTGCTGAGCTGCCTTCAGGCAGTCACTGTCAGCCCCAGAAGGAGGGTGTGGGTAGGTCTCAGAGGCAAGATCACCAAGAATGTTGGCTCCTCCTGCCTCCTCTGCTGGACCCCGAATCTGGAAATCAACAACCATCTCTCCCATCCGAATCAGTGTGTCCGTGTGAGGTCTCTGTGTCTGGAATGTCTGCGATCCCACTATCCTTTCTGGGAGCCATGTTAACGGTCCTCATGGTCTCAGCCAGGGTCTACATGGCATGTCTCCTGCACAGACACCACCAGAGGGTCCAACATGTTCACAACCCTAGCCTCACCCACAGACCTCCCCCGAGGTGAGGGCCACCTACACCCCCTACTCTTGGTGGCCAAATTCACCCCCTTTTACTTTCTCAATTCCATGTATATATTTTATGACGGAAAGTCTTTTAGTTCCTACTTGTGGCTGCAGCACACCCTGAAGTTTCCTGCTACATGTTTTCCCTCCCTCCGCCCCTCGGGGCTAGTCCTCCAGAACTCAGAGCCCTGGGGTCTAGCTTTGAGGCTGTGGAAACCTCCAGCCTGCTCACCGATCCACAGCTGCCGGGTCTTCCATCTCCCGTGTGTATGTGGCCTTTGCTCCCTCCCTTTCTTCTTTCCACAGACTTCAGTCGAAAACCTCCTTTGAGTCCCTCTTGCCTTGCAGGACATCAGAGGCCCGTGAAGGAGAGAGACTCTCAAAACAATACATGCAGCACAACACGAAGGGTTTTCAACTTACCATGTTTGAGGAAATGATAATTAATTTATCATTATTATATTGCTCTGGGAGGATATATTATTGACATATATATATAATCATATGTATATGTCGGGTTCGTTCCCATGGGAGACCCCTCGGAATTGGGCCTCGCCCTACGGTGAGCTTGAGCCCAGACACAGTTTCCCGTTGGAGGCAGTCGAGCTATGGGAAAGTAGGAACTGCAGGTAAAGGAATTACAAAAAGAACTTTGTGAGACGGTGATGTGGCCTGCATGTGGCCTGACAGGACAATGTGTCCAGTTTCTGTATCTGATTTATGACTTTGTTTACCCACTATTGGGTCCTGTGCCTGTTCTTGTGACTGCGCAAATATAATGGGTTCTGCCTCTCTGGTGCCTTGCATGGGTCAGTAACTTTTAACTATAGGTTTCCCCGCCACCTGCGTGACTTGATTGTACCCAGTTACGTATCTGATTTTACTATTGTTCTTGTGTGCTGCTCTCATGTATGAGATAATGGTATCTGTTCCTGTTAATGACGTAGGACAAACATACATGTACTGTGTGCACAATAAAGCTGCTGTTTAGGCATTGCTGTTTAAGCATTGCTTACTCAGTCCTCCAGACCCCGCTTGTCGGTCTTCCCTTTTTTCCGCGCACTCCCCTATTCAGGTTGGGACCCTCTTGCTGGCCAAGAGTCCCCGGCAGACGTGCCGGCCTCTCGGGAACCCAGATGTATATGTAACTTATATTATTGAGTGTTTCTTTTTCATCAATGTGTAACAGGGAGAAAGGTAGATATTATCTGGAAGACTGCTTTTGAGTTTTTAATAAATTTCATTGTAGTGATAAGAAGTTGAGTAAAATAAAATAAGAGTATAGCATGTACAATTATCAGGCTTTCTCTTTTTTCTGAGACAGAGTTTCGCTGTTGTTGCCCAGGCTGGAGTGCAACGGCACAATTTCAGCTCACGGCAACCTCCACCTTATGGGTTCAAGCGATTCTCCTGCCTCAGCCACCCAAGTAGCTGGGATTACAGCCATGCACCATCACCCCCAGCTAATTTTTTTGTAGTTTTAGCAGAGACGAGGTTTCTCCATGTTGGTCAGGCTGGTCTCCAACTCCGCACCTCAGGTGGTCTGCCTGCCTCAGCCTCCCAAAGTCTTGGGATTACAGGCCTGAGCCATCGAGCCTGGCTTCTCAGGCATATTTTTATCATACCACTTTAAGGCTGTTTGATTTTAGACAAACTAACCATTCTAAGTTTCCGTAATCTTTTATGTTATAGGCTTATAGTAACAATAATATAATAATGTATTAAAAACTATGCCTAGGTATCAGTGTATGATGTTATATATATTTTACTTAATTAATTGTAGTTACTTTAATTAGAAAAATATTGATAGAATTATCAGTAGAGGTGACAGGAAAATTCAATAATATTGTAACCACATTTTTATCTTAAGGTAACATTATTACTCGTAACAAACTACACCAGTTACATTTCATCGACCACATATTCTAAGTGAGAGATTCTATAGACAGTGTTTATCATTAGCATACCTCTTTGGCTCACATGGCATAATTATTGACATTTTCCTTGTTAATGATTTAAGTCCAGTATTATTCCCTGATTATTTCAATGTCACATAGCAGGTAAGTGAAGGGAAAGATTTTTAAGTCAAGGCTATTTGGCCAAAGCTTGGGTTCCCATATAATTTAATGTTGTACAAAAAGAGATTTAATGAAGAGCATTAAGCTGTGAGCTTGAATGGGGAAAAAAACCCACTGGTTCACTTAAAAAGGGAGCAACACATATCGCATGGAGGAGGATCAAAAGCTATGGTGTTCGTGAATTCCTAGCAGCAGCTTGATGTATGTTGGATGTGCAGAAACTGCTCCATCCCTTCCTCAAATGCCAGGAAGCCGTGGAAAGTCTTCCTGCATACATGGAGGCAAAGTCCAGATGCTCATAACTGCACAAACAGGTAAAATGTAATCCATGTCAGAAGTTATAATGCAGAGCTGTTATAGGGATAGTGTTAATGCTGGGGTTAGGGTTCAGGGGTTAGAAGTTAGGATTCGTGTTTGGGTCCTGGCTTGGTTTGGGTTGGTGTACGGATCAGGTTAGGATTGCAGGTGAGTAGCCCTGTGGGAGCTGGAACCAGGGCGGTCTCTCTCTGCCTGCTTCCCTGCCATGCCTTAAGCATCGGGATTCCTTTGCCAATCACTCCACGCACCTTCCTCACAGGCTTATGCTCCGCGGCCCCTTTTTTATCTTGCCCACTCAGCAGGCCTCTCCTCATTGCTTGCTCCACTCAGGGACACTTTTGTCCTGTCTCTTTTACCTAAGAATGCCCTAGGCAGCTGGACATCGGCTTTGGTGGTTGCTCTGGTGGGCAGGAAGGAGGACAGCATGAGCCTCACCCTCCACACCTGTTGTCCTGTGTCTGAGATCAGGGCATTTTAATGCTTGTTTTATGGCCTCATAGACTCAGGGGGGAAAATAACTTGCCTTCTCAGGCTGTGGCGCTCCTACATGTCCTAAATGTATTTGTCCCTCTCTGCTCTCATGCCTGTTCCCTCTGATTTGGTTGTAATGGCCTCTTGTCTCTGTCTGAGCCCAGGCTGATAACTTCTTAGCAAATGGCACTTTGTTCACTTTTGTGATCTCCAGCTCCTCCTCCATGTGCCTGCTCTGACCCTCTCTACACTTGTCCTTTGTGACCGTCCGTGACTCTGCTCCATGTGTAACACATTTGTCCCCTAACACTCTATTCACTTCAGGATCCTGTTGGAAGAGAGTCTGGTCATGATCACTGCCAAGCACTTACAATGGCACCTGATGGGTAGAAAGAGGACTGGATGGGCCTGTTTGCCCAGTGTCTCCCTGAGACAGAGCCTTTCCTGATGGGTAGAAAGATAACTGGGTGGGTCTTGTTGCTCAGTGTCACCCTGGACAGAGCCTTTCCTGATGAGAAGAAAGATGATTGAGTGGGTCTTGTCACTCAGTGCCCGCCAAGACAGAGCCAATCCTAATGGGTAGAAAGAGGACTGGGTGGATCTACTCAACCAGTGTCCCTTAGAGCTTGTCCTTGTGGGCAGAAAGAGGACTGGGTGTGTCTGGTCACCGAGTGTCCCCTGAGACACAGCCTGTTCTTGAATCATCTTTTCCAGCCCCTCAGGGCTGGTCCCTGGATCTCTCAGTTCCATCTGAATTCCCGTTATTTTTTGCTTGCCATTACGCAGAGCCAGCCCCTGCCTCCTAGCCAGGCAAGGTCTTCTGTGAGCACTGTGTTTTGCTTTCCACTTCTGGATCCACAGCTCATGGTGATGAGGAGTGCTCGGCTAGTGCCCCTGGAGTGAATAAAGTGGGAAAAGATAAACAAGGGGCAGGAATGACTTATGGCTGGATGTTAGTCAACTCAGGGCTGGGTGGGTGGGGGGTGCTGTGGGTCAATATTCTCTCCTGATTCCAGAATGGGAGGGCCTTTACAGGATCAGGAGGTACCCAGATGGGAGAGCAGGCCTTGAGCCTGGCAGAGGGAGCCTCTATTTGTAGCACTGTGCTTCTTCCAGGTGCAGTGTCCAAATGGACAGGTTTCCTGTGTTGCATTCTGGGGAGCCAGGGTGCTCCTTGAGTTTTCAGAAGGCAACCTCGGCTTAGGCATCCCCTGTGAACTGGGCCAGCACTCCAGGAAAAGCAGGCATGGATGGTATGGGTGTTTAACACAGCAAGTTACAGAGCTTTATCACTAATAAAATATAGAAGCATCCAGAATTCCCTCAGGGGTTCTGTTGAGAAGCATTGAGAGATTGTGATGTTTGAATGGTTTGGTTAGTGACTCCCCATAGTGGAGCGTTGTAGTGGAGAAAGCAAGGGTTTTTTTGTTTTGTTTTTGTTGTTGTTGTCGTTTTTTGATTTTGTTTCATTTTTTTTTTACTGAGACAGAGTCCCACTCTGTTGCCCAGGCGGGAGTGCAGTGGTGTGATCTCAGCTCACTGCAACCTCCACCTCCCTGATTTAAGTGGTTCTCCTGCCACAGCCTCCTGAGCAGCTGGGATTAGAGGTTCATGCCACCACGCCTCATGAATTTTTGCATTTTTAGTAGAGAGGAGGCTTTGCCATGTTGGCCAGACTGGTATCGAACTCCTGACCTCAGGTGATCCACCCACCTTGGCCTCCTTTTGACCCATTTGAAAAAATCAGTTGACTTGAGTTCAACTGAATTATGGGGTTCTCTATTCTGTTCCACTTGTCTATGTATCTACTTCACCAATACCACATATTCTTTATTACTGTGGTTTTACTTGTTTGGATCTGGTTGTGTAGTATTTTAAACTTTGTTCTTTTTCAGCCTTATGTCATCCATTCTGGGCTTAGGCAGTTGTTTGATTGTGATTTGGCTGAATCTACAGATCAAGTTTGAAATAATTGTCACCTTCAGAATAATGAGTGTATTTCTCTAAAACAAGGAATATCTCTGCATTTACATATACATATATACTTAAAAATTTTTTTTGAGACGGAGTTCAGCTCTTGTTGCCTAGACTGGCTTGCAATGGCTCAATCTTGGCTCACTGCAACCTCCACCTCCCAGGTTCAAGCGATTCTCCTGCCTCAGCCTCCCAAGTAGCTGGGATTACATGTATGTGCCATCACACATGGGTAATTTCTGTATTTTTAGTAAAGACTGGGTTTCTCCATGTTGGTCAGGCTGGTCTCAAATTCCTGACCTCAGGTGATCTGCCCACCTCGGCCTCCTGAAGTTCTGGGATTTCAGGTGTGAACCATCACTCCCAGCCTTATATATGTTTATTTTTATCTCAACTGTGATTCATGGTTTTCTAAATGGTTTTTATATGTTTTGTGAGATTTATACTTAATGAATTCAATTTTGGGAGTACTGTTGTAAAATGTATTTTAATATTTTAAGTTCCAATTATTCCTACACATTATTGTTGATACAAAAAAAAAATCAGCTGAGTTTTGTCTATTGTCCATCTTCTTTGTTCTTCTTATCTCCATCTTTCTGATCAAGGCATCAGATGGTGGGCTTGATTTCAATTGAAATCCAGCTAATTTTTATATTTTTTGTAGAGATGCGGTTTCACCATGACAGTCAGGCTGGTCTTGAACTCCTGACGTTGTGATCTGCCCGCCTCATCCTCCCAAAGTGCTGGGATTACAGGCATGAGCCACCGTGCCTGGCAATAATGTTTTATAAATAATGAAATTTTACATTTGATGAAATATATGAACTATATCAAACTTCAAGATTATACCATGAAATTAATTAAAATTAGTCCTCTGTTTTCTGGGCCTTAACCATTTTAAATAAAATTAGAATCTTTTAATTTTATTAACTACGCTGTTAGCAAGAAGGCCGTGAAGCATCCCTGGCTGCAAGCAGAGGGCACACAGGGACCATACCGTGAGCAAAAAGACCCTGCAGTGCTCTGTTTGCCAGCACGAGGCGTGCTGCCAGACACTGTGAGCAAGAGGGCCTTGCAGTTCCCCCCGCGGTCAGCAGGGGGCGTGCTGCCACTATACCGCGAGCAAGAGGACCTGGCAGCACAGGCACCACATGGTGAGCAAGAGGACGCTGCCTTGTCCTGATTGCCAGCAGGGGGCGTGCTATCACTACGCTGTGAGCAAGAGGGCCCTGCAGTGCCCCCGCCCCCAGCAGGCGATGCTGGTCACCGCACTGTAAGAGGGCCCTGCAGTGGCCCTAGCCGCCAGCAGGGGGCGCGGGCACAGCGCGGTGAGCAAGAGGGCCTGCACTGCCTGGCGGCCAGCAGGTGGTGTCCGAGCCCGCCTTTTCAGATTCCTGAGGCTCCGCCTCCGGCGTGCATCGCGTCACGGCGCCGGCGTCACGGCGTCACGGCGTCACGGCGCCGGCGTGCATGGCAGTTTAGGGAGTTGCGTTCTCCTCGGTACAGACGTTGGGGACACTGCGAGGTCGGAGCTGCATTCTCTTCAGCACAGGCCCAGCGCGGGCACCGAGAAGACAGCGGCGTTTGCAGCACAGACCTTCGGGGCCCCGCCTCGCTTTGGGACCACCCTGGGCCGCGTCCGTGGTGAGTAACATCCTTCCTGTGTGCCGCCCTGACTGCTGAGGGTCGGAGACTAGTCAGAAGGTCTCGGTGTG
>PVKP010028848.1:0-29657 GCA_004027715.1 Plecturocebus donacophilus | reverse complement strand
AGCAGAAGAGACTTTGCAGCTATGGCTAAACTAAGGACCTTGAGAGGGGCGATTCTCCCAGACTGTCGAGGTGGTCCCAGTGAAAGAGGGAGGCAGAGGGTCAGAGAGCGGCTGGAAGATGCCACACAGCTGGCTCTAAGGACAGAGGAAGGGGCCAGGAATCCAAGGAGTGCGGACGGCCTCCAGCGGCTGAAGGAGGCACGGGAAGAGCTCTGTCCCCTCCAACCTCCAGAGAAAAACATCCTGCCAGCGCCAAACGTAGCCCGGGGGGATCTGTTTGGGATTTCTGATCTCCAGGGCTGTAAGATGATTTATCTACATGGTTTTAAGCCACTGGATTTGAGGGAACATGTCACAGAGGCCAAGCAAACTAACATACCCGTACACACAGGGCACTCTCAGGACCCACCAGCCAGCCCTTATCAGCCCAAGTGGGTGACATCAGACACAGGCAGCAGCCACTGAAGAGCTCGGAATTCTGCTTCCTTCCACTGCCAGGTCTGGGGGGGATTCCAGTTCCCTGCCCCCTTGCAGCCAGGCCACCACTACAAAACTGGGCCTGGCCAGTCAAATGTCAGAGGACATCACATAAGTCTCTTCCAAAGCCAAAGGATGCAGCTGCCGGCGCTGGGCTCCCCAGTCCTCCCTGCCCCTGCCGCGGAGCCGCAGAGCCACCAGATGGAAGGACTCCAGCAGCCAGGGCCCCTGCACACTGCCGGTGAGGAACAGGGTCCACAATGACTGAGCAAGAAGCAAGTTGCTTCAAGTCCCTGGGCCGGGGAGTCTTTGTCACAGCAGCAGAGCCTCACCCACCCGAGGATGCCCAGGGAACTGTCTATGGAAGCTGCAGCCACCCACATGCATCCAGGGGAACTGACCAAATAGGGGCCTCAGCCGCCTTTAGAAGCACAGGCCACTGAACACAGACCCCTTTGATGTCCCCAAGGTCCTGTGACAATTTCCACCTTGGATGGGGTAAGTGTGCCTTAGTCACTGAAAGACTGAAATGAAATCACTTCTTCCAGACAGTGTGGAGGGAAAAGGGAAGACGGAGCAGGTTCCCACAGCTCCCACATATCGCACACGGCGCCAGTGTGCCTTTGAGGTGCACACCACAGCCACCCACGGCCACACGCTGACATGGCCATCCCGACGTGGTCTTCCGTTGCTGCTTTCCTCAGGACCCCAAATGTCTTTTCGTTTCTCTGCTTCTCAGCCAGGCCCCATCTGCCATGTCTGTGGCTGGGATTCCAGGAAGCCGATGGATATTTTCAGAGCTTTATTGTCCCATTTGTCACTTGCTAATTAGCTAGAAGTGACTAATCAGAAAACAGTGGGGAGGAAGAGGAAATACCCCCATTGTCCTGGCTTTTGGTTGCCCATGGTTACTCAGAACCCTCTGAGCCTATGTGATGGAACCGGGGAGGGCGCAGAATCGGGTTAAGCCTTTCTTCATCGTCTCCTGGGTGTAAGGAGAACCTATGCGGCTGTGACCAGGCATCGCTTCAGAATGACAGTGCTGTGGCCACCAGTGGGCAAAAGCCAAGGTCGCTAATCCCCTGACTTCAGCCTTCTGGTAGTTAGTAACTGACCAGGCAGACACCAGCAGCACAAACAGCTCCACTGGGTCATGGCTCATCCTGGTAATGGCAGCCACGTGACCCCGGGCCACACCTAGAGCACAGAAGGTAGAAGCCACATAGACATTCTTTGATGGGATAAGACCTATATACACCATCCTGCCCAATGCTGCCAACGTTTTCCAGCCGAGGGAGAGGACGCATAAGCAGAAGGAAGGAACTAAAGCCTTGGATCCTCCTGCACCTCCAAGAACAGGGCCAGACCTTTCAGAGGCTGGGAGGACATGCCTTCTGCTGACTGCCACCTCCAAGGCAGGCCCCAGCCACACACACACCTGTGACCCATGACCTTCACAGCAACTCCGCACCAGTGCTGTTCTTTATTCTCCCACGCCAAGGATGAGAACACTGAGGCTCACAGAGCTTGTATGACCAGCCTCAGATCATTCAATGAGTATCTGGCAAAGCTGGGTATTAAATTCAGGTCTCTCTGTATCCACCATGGAACAGTAAAGAGAGAAAGAGCGCTGATGGGGGCACAGGCAGGGTGCTCAGTGGGTCCTGCCTTAGTCCTACAGCCATGGGGCTAGGGTGAAATCGCATCAAAAAGGCACATGCACAATAATTCTAACACGCAGGTAGATATGCATGCACTGCCCATGCATGGGGTTGAGCGCATTTAAATATGCACATGGGCACTTGGACGGCACACATGCAAATTCACATGCATGTACACACAGCACACTAGACACATGCACATTCAAATACACGTGTACAAACATCACAATCGCATACACACGCACACACACACACACACACACATGTGCACATTTGCACGGTCTCTCCACATGAGAAGAGACTGTGCAGCTGCCTCCAGAGGAACCAGCCAGCACCCCATGCCCTGCCGGTCTTGGTCCACCCAGCTTGCCAGGTCTAGCAAAGGCCAGTTCTTGCTGCCTCTGTCCTATAAGGGCGATTTCATCACGAATGGCGCAATTTCCAAAGACAAATAAATAAAGAGGCGGTCTCAGCCCTTCCTCTCAGGACCACTGGCATTTCACTCGGAGCCGCTCTTCAATATCCCTCCCCACACCCCCATCACACACAAAGCCCAGCCATGAAAATCCCCTACGTGGGATAGTTTCCTGAGGCGCGTGAAGCAGGCCAGGGCTAGCAAGGAAAACTGGCAGCTATCCGCGCTAGGAGAATTTCCCAACGGCCCTCAGCTGCTGGCTTCTGACCTCGTGGGTGACAAAGTCCAATGAAGAAAACAGCAGATGTGAAACCAACAGCCCCCCATTTGCAAGCCTGGCATTTTCCAGGGTGAGGTTCTATCAAATGATTTACCAGCTCAGCCGGGTTAATCATTGCCTAAGAAATACAAATAGCTCCATCAACCTTCAGGGTTGTCACCCGGATGCTCCTGCGGGTTGCGCAGCGCCCTTTTCACCCTGCAACCCACACTTAGGGTCCGGTTTGCTGACGAAGTCAGTGACCAATCATCGGAAAAGTCCCTTTCCCCAACTACCTACTACACATCTGGCTTTGGGCCATGCTCTTTCCATCTGAGCCAACAGCAGCACACACCCAGCAGCGAGGCCAGGCCCAAGCAGACAGACCTGGGTTCAAATGTCAGCACCAACGGTTCAGCCGTGATGCCAAGTCAATCCTCGCGTGTGAAACGGGCTGCTAAGAGAATGAAGGAGTCGATGGGTGTAAAGCAGTGGTTCTCAACGGGGGGCACTTGGCAACAACCAGAGACAGCTTGTTTTTTTCTTTTTGTTTTTGCAGAGACGGAGTCTTGCTCTGTCACCCAGGCTGGAGTGCAGCAGCATGATCATAGCTCACTGCAGCCATGAACTCATGGCCTCAAGCAATCCTCCTGTCCCCGCCTCCCAAGTAGCTAGGACTACAGGCGCTCGCCACCACGCCTGGCTAATATTCTTTTTTCTGTAGAGGCAGGGTCTCCGTATGTTGCCCAGGCTGGTCTCAAACTCCTAGCTTCAAGTGATCCTCCCACCTCAGCCTCCCAAGGAACTGGAATTACAGGTGCATGCCACCACACATGGCCTGGAGACATTTTTGGTTGTCACAACTAGGGTGGAAAGGTGCTGTGGGCATCTAGTTAGTGGAGGCCAGGGATGGTGCCAAACATCCTGCCACGCCCAGGACAGTGCCCGCAATAGACTGATGCAGCAGGCTGTGTGCCGCACACTGTAATCCCAGCACTTCGGAAGGCCAGGTGAGACAAAAGGACCGCTTCAGCCCAGGACTTTGACAGCAGCCTGGGAACAAAACAAGACCCTGTCTCTACAAAAAAAATTAAACATTAGCCAGGAGTGGTGGCATGTGCCTGTAGTCCTAGCTACTTAGGAGGCTGAACGTAGGAGGATCGCTTGAGCCCAGGAAGTTGAGGCTGCAGTGAACCATGACTGTGCCACTGCAGTCTAGCCTGAGGGACAGAGGGAGACCCTAAATCAAAAAAAAAAAAAAAGTGATCCAGCCTTAGATGTCAGGAAGGCTGAAGCTGAAAAATCATGATGTATATTCCACAACGCCTGGGTCAAGGTGAGCCCCAGATAAACGTCAGCTGCTATGATCTGGAAATTGTCCCAAAAGCCTTACAGCATGACATGATTGTCACTGTGCCAGAGGAGGCTGGGATCAGAGAGACTACAACTTGTGTGGGTGACAGGAAGCGCAGGGCTGAGTAGGTCTGCCTGGTCCCCTAGGCATTCCTTCTTTCCCACAGCACCTGGCCCTGGGGCACAAGCTAGCCCCAGGCCCGGGGTCCCACTGTCCAATTTGGGTGTCTACCAAATTCTGCCTCACTGCCCCACAACTGCAAACCGGCCTCTCCAAGTCTCCTTCATCTTGCACTTCCCCAAAGGGAAGAGAGGCCGCTTCCTGAACTGTTTTTCTGGCTACACTGTACGGACGGACACTCACGTCTAGACCCTGCCAGCCTCTGAGCAGCTGCCTTCCTTCCTCTTCCTCCTCCCCTTCCCATCTTCCACCTGCCAACCCCGGCTTTTGTCCGAAACAGTAAGTTTGTCTCAAAGGCCCAACTGCCCCTCTGAGCAAGGTGTGCAGCCCTGGCCCTACAAACCAGGCCCTCCTCTGAGTTAGCTGTCACTGGCTTTCGGACCCTCAGCCCAGCGTGCCCAATGCAAGAGATGGTCTGCAAAGACCCTCTATCTGACCGGAAGGGCCAGCAGGGAGCCTGGGCGGGGGTCTTTCTGCAGCAGCGGCACAGCATCCTGCAGCAGCCTGGTCTGCGTCCCCCTCCAGAGTCACCCTCGCAGCACCCGCCCCATACCCTCGGCCACATAAACACAACTCATTGTCCACGACCCAGCCGTGCTGAACCCCTTCCTTCTCTCTTTCTGGAGGCCAGGCTTCGACACATGCGCTTCCCTCTACCAGGGATGCTGTCCCACTCCTCCTCTGCTCCAGATCCTCCTCACTTGACTTAGACGTCACTGAAACCTCCCTGCCTCCAGGAGCCCACGCAGGGCTCCGCCATCCCACATCTGTGTGCCCACGTCCCAGCCCAGACTGCCCTATACTGTCACAGAAGATGTGCCAGTCTTTAGGCTGTGCACTCCTTGGGGAGGGGCCTTTATAGCCCAGTGCTGGGAATGTTCTACACCGGCCCTCTCCAGCGCAAGAGCCACTCACCATGCATGGCTGCAGAGCACCGGAAGTGTGGCTATGTGCCTGACAAGCTGAATTTTTAGTTTGGTCTAATTTTAACTGAATGTAAATAGCCACGCATGGCAGCAGCTACTCTTCCAGCCAGCACAGGTCTAGAGGGATGTCTAGCAGTGCTCCACGCACCCTGGGCGAGACGATGACTGAATGACGAGTCAACAGCACTTGGTTCTCACCCGCCTTTCTTGCCCCACACGATCGTCATCTGATGTCAATCCTCTCCACGAGGCTGCAGCTCCCTGCGCAGGAAACGCACAGCTGTTTCCGCTCACGGCTGTAAACTGTGCTTTCTTCAGTTCCTGGGACACAGACCCTCAGTAAATATTAGTTAGATGAATTAACGTGTGAATGAACGAACGGCCTGCAACTCAGACCCTCTTCCCCACCAAGCCTCAGGAAAACTTGTCATGAAAAGGGAAACAGGGCCAGGCGCGGTGGCTCACCCCTGTGACCCAGCACTCTGGGAGGCCAAGGTGGGTGGATCACAAGGTCAGGAGATCGAGACCATCCTTGCCAATATGGTGAAATTCCGTCTCTACTAAAAATACAAAAATTAGCTGGGTGTGGTGGCACGTGCCCGTAATCCCACTTGGGAGGCAGAGGCAGGAGAATCTCGAGCCAGGGAGACAGAGGTTGCAGTGAGCCGAGATCGCACCACTGCACTCCAGCCTGGGCAACAGACTCAGTCTCAGGAAAAAAAAAAAGAAAAGAAAAACAGTTCCTTTGGGTGGGTTTCAGAGTGTACCTCCAGCCCAGTTCCTCCTCTTGCTAAAGGGACCATCACCCTGCATGCTGGCTCTGTCCCGCCTGGCATCAAGGGGGAGCTCCTGCCACCCGCAGACAAGGCATCCTTCTCCGTGCCTTCTTCCCGCTGCCCCAGGAAGCCATGGGAGAAGTAGGGAAGTCCGTCTTCTCTTGACTGAGAGAAAAGGATCAGGATTCCTCACTTCCCTGGGCTGCCATTCCCTGCCTCCTGGCCCTGGCGGCAGGATGCCCCCAGGAGGCTTCGGGAAAAAAACGATAACTCATAAGCACCGGGGTGAATTTGAGAGCCTATTATAAATCAAATGCCTTTCATCCTCGACTGCTGGCTGTGCTCTCCAACGCTGCTATTCACAGCGAGCGTCATCTGCGTTTCCCCCACCCACCATCCCGTCCCACTTCCTTCTGATGTAGGTCACGGTGGATTCTCCCTGCGTTCACGAGATATACCTGCAGCGAGGGGGGTGACACCGCCTGAAGCAAATTTAGCAATTCTCTTACAGGCATGTGGGAATCCTGTGCTCGCTCATTCGGCTGAGACCCAGACTTGTAGCTGCATGTGGAAATCTCGTGCAAAGACCCTGGGGCCCATGGGAGGGCAGGCAGGAAGGCTTCTATGCCCAGGTAAGCTGGGCGTTTGGAGCTTGAAAGCCACTATCATTTGGAAACAATGCTGAGGAGGGTTCGATTTCTAGAACAGAAGCGGATCACTCAGGTAGTAGCTTGCCCTAGTTTTACCATGAGCATCGTAGGTCTGCCCCATGCTGTGTGACCTGGAGCAAGTCACTTCTCTCCCAGTCTCATGCTTCTATCTGCAGATGGGGGAGGGTGCCAGAGCTCGCCTCATAGAGCTGGGTGACAATTCAGAGTGACAAGCACAGGGCCTCTGCACACAGGAGGCACTCAATAAACAAATGTTATTATTGATGTTGTCACTGTTATTTGCACACTTCCTTTTAGTGACACGATACAAGCATCATCTTAGTCCAGAACCTAAGCTTCCGCTCCTTCACTCTGAGGAGCATCAAGCATGCCCCCTCTTCCAGGTACTGTGCTAAGTACTGGTGATACCAGGACAGGTTTTTCTGTGGGGGTTTGTCTCTAGCAGCGCAGCAAATCCTGGGATAACGAACACCTTAAATCAAACACCAAAGTACCTGTGGTCAGCGCGTCTCAAAGGATGGAAGCAGCTAAGGCACCCAGCAGGGAGGAGGGCAGGCCTGCGAGGGTTTCACACCCGTATGAGCTGAGCGGGGAAAGTGGACAGGAGAACCCTGGCCAGGCCTGGCCTCTTCTAGGAGTCTGGGAGTTTACAAGATCATGGGCTCTTTTGGGCAACAGCTAAAGGTCGTTTGTGGCTGGAGCACAGGGTATCTGGTAAGGAACTGGCAGGAGATGAAAATGAAAAGATTTAAGTCTGGCCCCAAGTCAGCCTTCTCCGCCAGAGAAATGAGGGGTTGAATTTTGTCCTGTGGACGACAGAAGGGTTTTAAGTACCACTCATAAAGTTACTTTACCCTGGAGACTGGAAGCACACCCCTCCACACACACGCACACACGGCATACACACAGCACACACATACACCCTCTCCACACATGCATGTGCACACACAACACTCCGCACATACTCAAAGACACATATATACACACATGCACATATATACACATGCATATATACACACAACATTCCACACACATATATACACACATACAAATACCCATACACCACACACATCCACACACACACACACACACACACACATATACACCCCTGTGGTAGTCCTGGCACCCTGCACTGGACTCAGAGCAGAAACGGGAGCCCCTAGGCTCCAAGATACAGCAAAAGAGGTGGCCCAAGGGCCACATAGAGGCCAGGAAGGTCAGTAGCAGGCTGTTTGGAAAAGGAAATATTTAAAAACAAGAGGTTTCCTGCGCGCGTGCGCACACACACACACACACACACACACACACACACACACACACTCTTACCCCTTGAGGATGAGAGAGAGTCCTATGGGCAGTTCTTTCAAAATAATGCCCACACGGGTTCACGCGACACACACAGCACCAAAGAGACTTTGCAATAAAAACCAACTGAGCATTTTTCACTTGCATGACCCTTCAGTCTTGGTTTCATTTGAGAGCTAAAGTCACCCCTCTGCCCGGCACCCACATTTAAAAGAGATGCATGGAAGTGACTTAGGAGCCTGTCTCCGTGAATTCACGCCCATTGTGCACAAGGTGTGTATGCGGAGCCCCACAAATGGTGGATAACTGGGGCGGGGGGACCCTTGGGCGTCCAGCGCCTGCCCTTCCTTCTCTCCTTTCCCCTCTTCTGGGCTGACGAGCTGTTTTCCAAGGGGAGTGGGTACCCCGAGGAGGCTCACTCACAATGGAGATTTCTCATGCCAGGCAGGGATGCAATAAAGATGTTCTGAAGCTTCTTAAAATGCCTGTGTTCTCCTAAGTAAGATAAACCTCTCCCCGACAATACGATTCAGACCAGTAATTAGCTCAGTAAACCCTCTTCTTTAGACAGAAAGTAGGAGGTGAAATGGAAGGGACTCCAGGGGTCATAGCTGGACTAGTGGAAAATGATTTTTTAAACAATGAGTCAAACTTAGTTATTTCCTTGGAAGGAAAGACTGCCTGAGCCAAGTAAAACTTTTGCTTTGTCTCAAAAAATTAAATCCCCATCCTTTGTCAGGCCCAATATAGAAGGCAGGCACTGTTCTAAGATAGTAGCTTGTTTTATCCTCATCTTAATTCTAGGTGGGGAAACTGGGGCACAGGGCCGGGGGGCTGTGACTTGCCCAAGGTCATAGACAAAAGGCAGGATTTGAACCCAAGCTGTCTGGCTCCACGGGTCAGACTCTTACCCCACGACCCTGACCCCGCCGCCTTTCAGCGTCCTCAGTCCTGCTGCTCTGCTACAAAAGGGAGGTCACAGGCTGGCCCAGGATGTGGCAGAGAGCCTTGGACAGCCCTGAACTTCAATGCAGGGACGCTGGCCAATGCAATGCCTTAGCAATAAGCAGCCAGCTACAGGGGTGGGTAGGATTATTTCTGAATGTTCTCACGGGACCAACGAAGAGTGCTGTCTGGCTGCCGTGTAGCACTGGACATGACTGGGGAAGGCAGGAGAGGGTGTCGCTCTACTTTCAAGCAGGAAGCTAGGTCACACATGTCACTCTGCCATCTCAGAACCACACGGTGTTCAGATTCCCAAAGCCAGACGCAGCCTATCTCTCAGGTGTGCTCACCTGAAGCGAAGCAACTTCTTCTAGGCCACACAGCAAGCCATCAGCAGAACAGGGGTGGCACACAGTACCGCGAGCCAGGCCTGGGCCCTGGGCACCTCACGGGCTCCAGCGGGCAGGGCTGTGGAACGAACTGACTCTGAACCAGTCCCTCCCCAGGCCTGGAACAGAATTCACAACCCAACGAGTGAAGCCACAGGTCAAGCTAATTACTGGAAACCAAGGTAAACTGTTCCTTTTCGCTGCTCTCCGGTGCTGGGGACGGGGCTGTGGACTGAATGCTTGTGCCCCCTTGAAATTCCTGCGTTGAAGCCTTGATGCCCCAACGTGATGGTATATGGAGGTGGGGCCTTTGGGAGGTGATTAGGGCTTGATGAGAACATGAAGGTGGGGTCCCAAGACAAGGTAAATGTCTTTATAAGAACCTCATAAGAAGAGAGGCCAGAGTGCCCTCTTTCTCCACCATGTGAGGCCACAGCGAGAAGGCAGCTGCCTGCAAGCCAGGAAGAGGGCCCTCGCCCAAACCCAGCCATGCCAGCACCTTAATCTAGAATGCCCAGCCTCTGAAACGATGAAAAACTCAATGTCTGTGTTTAAGGCAACCAGTCTATGGTATTACAATATGGCAGCCGAGTCTAACACAGATGGAGAATATGACCCTCAGATGAAGGTCCAGAAAAAGCACACTCCTGCAGGCTCCATTCCCAAATGCAGGTCAGTTTCACCTGCCTCTCAAGATCACCTACGCCATACTACGAATCTCCTCATTGTCTCCCACAACATACCGCTGGGGCTCAAGAAATGCCTGTGCAACAAACAGATCTGAGCACTGATGGGGTGTCTGAGCATTAATAGCTGGCCCCCATTTTAAGACTTAGCTCCCGTTTTCACAGAGCTTCCCGTCTGGGAGTCTTCAACCTCAAAATCAACCAACTCCTGCTTGCTTTCAAAATCTGGAATGCCATACCCAGCAAGTCTCCCTCTCAGCATCTACTGAGAGTCCCAGATAAGATGGCTTGTTCCTGAGCCGTGTCTAAGAGTGAAAAACGAGAAAGGACGTTCACATCCATTGACCCAGGGTGGGTCCCACCGTTGTGTGGAATGTGATGTGGCAGTTGAACAGAATGAGGTCAGTCTACGGTTTTCAGAACCAGTGACTGGGTGGTGAACCCAAAAAATTCCGTTAAAGGAGAAAATCATTAAAGCAAGAAATAGACATTTCATTTTTGCCGAAAGCATGTGAAGGTATATCTGTTCTCCGTCTCTTGTAGTAGAGATGAGGCCTTCCTTTGTAGATGGCCTCTCTGTCCTTCTCACATAAACACATGCCCGATGCCTGGCTGACAACATGCAGCTTCCGTTTCTCCCAAGACCCTCTCCAGGCTGTCTGATTATGATGGTCTTTTCCCATTCTTTTACAGTTCTCTCACCTACAACATCAGCTGTTTTGTCGGGATACTCCGCTCCACTGAGACTTTCTCAGGCATCCCATTCAGCTTTCATAAAGACGACCGCTCTCTCTTCACAGTCATATTTCGTAAATTTACATAATCTTCAAGTACACTGTGTAAATCCAGTAACAACTCTCACCAGTGTAACCAGGTTTGGTAAACAAACAGCTGAACTCATGGAAAAAGACTGTGAGGGTCCCAAGAGCATCCTAGCAGCCTGGGGCATCAGTCAGGGGCTGGAGTGGCTACACTGGCTGCGTCTATTAAATAACAGCTCTCTGCTACTGAGAGTTAGAGCACAGGTTACACGGCTCTACCACGCATATCTCCAAAACACATCACCAAAAAGTCTCACTGAGTGAAGAAGTAAACTGCAGAAAGAGCTATACGATAGGATTCCTTCTATGCTTAAAGAATCTCATATAAAATTATATCATATACTTTCTACAGAACCATCTGTTTGCATGTAATAAAGGAAAAAACCCTAGAAGGATGGGATATCGAGTAGGATCAGGGTCAGTGGTGGAGGAAGGGGAACTTCAGACTTTTCCATGAAGGCACTGCTTTTCACAAGAAGAAGATACTTATACAGTATATAATTGAGTTTTCTGTATTTAATCATCAAGACTTAACAGAGGGGTTGTTCAGCACCCAAAACAAATACGCCCAGAGCCTGATGAGTATGCAACTTAAAAAAAAACCACTCAAGAAACATTCAACTGGCTTCAAAGAAGAGGGCAGGGCTGGTGCAGTGGCTCATACTTATGATCTTTTGGGAGGCCGAGGCAGGAGAATCACTTGAGCCTGGGAAGTCAAGGCTGCAGTGAGCTGTGATTGTGCCAGTGCACTCCAGCCTGGGCAACAGAGTAAGACCCAGCCAGGGGGAGCAAGCCCATCTCATGGGTCAGAGGCGGCATAGGATGGAGCTCTCCAACAGGCAAGAATAAGGAAAGCTGAGAACTCATCAAATCGGTGTGCTCTGACCAGACACACAGGTCAGGAACGTTGGTCACTAAGCCACCTGGTGACCAAGGACTTTCAGCCCTTGCTTTGCTTGTCCATTTCGATGGATGTGCTCCACATCTGACAAATTCATAGTAAAGTGACACTAAAAGTGACCTTTCAAGGTGGCTGAGATTACTAAGCAAATTCGAGAACGACTTTCAGCTTCATTCACTGCCACCATTTGTTTCTGTCGTTCCACCACCAAATGATACGGTGGTCCCTGCTACATCCGGGCCCAGCACTCAGGGCTGGAGACACAGGTGTGCACACAGAGCATACAGAGAGACACAGAGCAACCAGTGGACGAGTTATTATCTCATGTAAACTATGGTACGAGTCACATGCTATGAACCGCGCATTCCTAAAGGGAATGACTATCCTGTGGCAGGCAACGGTCGCGGAAGGTCCTGTGGAGGTGGCACTGAAGACGAGGTGGAGGGAATCAGGACTGTGTGAGTGACGCAGGAGGGAGGCTTAGTCTTGCTCTTCCCAAGAACTGCAGGCCTCAGGTGGCAGGAAGGCAGCCCCAGCTGAGAAAAAGAAATGGGACTCCGGGGTAGGAACAGGCGAGGAGCTCCAAGGTGCAGGGACAGTGGGAGAAGCAGGGCCAGACAGAAACACATCTAGCCCTGTAGCCTGGATCAGAACAAGGAGTGTTTCCTGAAAGCACCAGAGGAGCATGAAGGATTCCTGAGCAGAGAAGTGGAGTGCCCTTCTCTCACTGCCAGCAGAAAACGATGACTGAGCAGATCTGTGCTTCCCAAACGACCCTCGCGTGCATCCATCCCCGCAGGGCTGGCAAACATGTGTTTCAAGCCCCCCTAAGCAGCCAGACGCTGCACAGCTGCCCCCGCCTATCACCCTCCACCCACAGGGACGCATGGTTAGAACCTTCTCACCATTCCGCTCAAACCTTCAGACCGCTGGGCTGATGGAAACATTCCCAAAATGTTTTTCTGTGCAATTAAGATGCCTGCCTGGAAAATCCCTGCTGCAAGCATTTCTTTCTCGCAGGAGGCTACACCCAACTGTTTTGCTGCAAGATTCTGCATCACAAAAGGGATATCCCCGGCTAATACGACATTCAAACGAATGGAGAATCTGGGCTGCCTGAATTCAGGGTAATCGCCCCATCGGTGTGTGCTATTCTTCAGCATATCTAATCAAATTTCCTGTGTGTATGAACATAAATACTGTTGTCTGACCCACAGTGAACTTGTAAATAGCCTGATTATATCAACCTTAATAGACCAGGTTTCCACAAACAGATGGACACTGTTCGTTTTATTTTAATTTAAAATGAACACAATTTCCACTGGATACAGATAAAATTAATGACCTTAGACGGAATCAACTTGTCTGTGAAAAAAAATCTGGCAATCATATTATTGCCTGAAAAGATCGTAAGACAGTCTTGGTTTGAGATATCACGTGCCATTTTGACCTTAATGCCTTTTTCTATTTCCGAGGAATGAGACTATCCTAACACATTCTTTGGGGTGGACTCAACGTCAGTGTGACTTGGCTTAAATGGCAGGGGATAGATCACCACCCCAAAATTACTGAAATCAAGAGATCCACAGGATCAAGACCAGACCAAGAAAATCTTATAACACGGTAATCAAATCAACTTCCTACCAAAACCAGGCTCTTCTTAAATTGCAGATATCAACTTACTCAGCTTATGAAATAAGAACATGGAGACAAAGGCTGGCCCCAAATAAATCCAATGAAAAAATAAAACACCTAACCCACAGCACATTCACTAATGATGATGAAACTGTTTTAGACCACGCTTCAACTTTGTTCCAACAATCCCTGTAGTGAAATTCGGCAGCCTTTTCTCAGCATTTATGCAGTTGGGCCACTGCCGGCAGGAGCCACTGCCGTGGGCTGCCCACGTCTTAAGTGTCTCTGAGCTTCCACTGGCAGCCAGCCCACGATTATGGATGTCGATCTGAGAATGAGACCGCCCCAGGCCTTAGCCCCTCTTGACTTCCTACCACATACCTAATCTGGGGCAAGTCATTTCACCTGCCTGAGCCTCAGTTCCTTCATCTAAAAATGGGTACAATGATAGTAGCGACCTCACAGGGTTACGGGGGAGCAATGCAACTGTGATGTGTGTGTGCGGCCGGATGCAGTGGCTCACAACTGTCATCCCAGCACTTTGGGAGGAGTTCCAGACCAGCCTGACCAACATGGTGGACGCTGTCTCTACTGAAAATACAAAAATCTGTCCAGTCGGGTAGCACACACCTGTAACCCCAGCTCAGGGGAGTCTCAGGCAGGAGAATCACTTGAACCCAGGAGGCAGAGGTGGCAGTGAGCCAAGATCGTGCCATTGCACTCCAGCCAGGGCAACAAGAGCGAAACTCTCAAAAAACAAAAAGAAAAGGAAAGAGACTGTGGTGTGTGTATGATGGACTGGACATAGTATCTTCTGCAGGGCAAGTCCCTGAACATAGTATCTTCTGCAGGGCAAGTCCCCGACAAGTGGAAATCATGGTTGTTACTGTTCTGTTCAGAATGCCTGGTCTCTTCCCACCTGCCTTGGCCTGATGACCAAGACTGTACCCAGGGCTCTCTCTGCCCTCTGTGAGTTCCCCTTCACACCTGCAGCTGATCCTTGCCCTGCACCCCACCCATGCAGCTCCCACCACCCCAAGCTCTGGTTGCCACTTCACACCATGGGGCATTTCCCTGCTCAAAGGGAGAGGCTCCTGGAATCCTCATGGTTAATCCTGCACCAAACTTTCACACAACTCCCATTTGGGGCATTGTTCTTTTTTCAACAGAGATGGGAGTCTTGCTATATGGACCAGGCTGGTCTTGAACTCCCAGCCTTAAGCAGTCCTCCCATCTCAGCTTCTCAAAGTTCTAGGATTACAGGCGTGAGCCACTGTGCGCAGCCTCTATTTGGGGCTTTTTGTGTGTGTGTGTGTGGAAACGGAGACTCTCTTTGTTGCCCAGGCTGGAGTGCAGTGGCACAATCTTGACTCACTGCAACCTCTGCCTCCCAGGTTCAAGTGATTCTCCTGCCTCAGCCTCTTGAGTAGCTGCGACTACAGGTGCACGCCACCATGCCTGGCTAATTCTTGTATTTTTAGTGGAGACAGGGTTTCACCATGTTGGCCATGCTGGTCTTGAACTCCTGGCCTCAAGTGATCCGCCCGCCTCAGCCTCCCAAAGTGCTGGGATTACAGGCATGAGCCACCGCGCCTGGCCTATCTGGGGCATTTCCATCCAGCTTTATTTCTCAGGATGTCCCGACACTCCAGGCCAACTCAGGCTCACATGTGAACACTGAGCCGGGCAGGACAGTGAGCAAAGACCCACTTGGGTCTGCACCCTGGTTCTGCCATGACTGGTTCTCAAGTTTCCAGCAACTTACTCTTAAACTCACACAAGTATGTCATGGGAAAAATGCCAGACAAAATCATACATGCTGAACAGCTGCACAGATGTGGAGTTCAGAAGCGGGCAAAACCATTAGACACTGATAGAAGCCAGGAGAGCAGTTTCCTCTGGGGAGAGCAATGGCTGGCCTGGGGTGCGGGGCAGGGGGCGGGGTGCCGCTCAAGATGTTGCCTCTCGATTTGGGTACTGGTTACAAGCACGTGCTGAGTTGGCAAAAACGCACTGAGCTGTATGTATGCATGTTTCTGGATGTATGCTATGCATGTATGTTTCTATAACAACATCTCACTGGAATAAAAAGACAACCAGTGCCTCCGCTCCCTCGTCTAAAAAATGGGGGGGCATTCACACCCACCACAAAGGCTGGTGCTGTGGTCCCTCGGTCTCCTGCCCTACCTAAGTTCTACCCATTTCATCTGAAGGTCGTGAGCTAGGTGTCCATCCTGAGGTAGCCAGCACTAGGACTGCATTTGTAGAAAGAAAGTTCTGGGGGTGGGTTGTGCCACTATGTGAATATATTTAACACTACTGAACTGTACACTTAAAAATGGTTAAGACAGGACATTATGTTCTGTGTATCTTATCACAATTTTTTTGAAAAGAGCAAGGACGGGACATCATTGGTAACTAACAGAAAGCCTAAGAGAAAATTCATTCCCTGACAAGCAATTTATAATGCCCTTGAGTTGATGACAGGTGAGAGAAGCACTGAACAGCAAGCACAGAGGCCACAGTGGGTCCATCCAGGGCACATCCTCCCTGCACAGTGTGAGGTAAGATAGAGACTTCCAATTTCCAAAGCAAGGCGGGGAGCACTTCCAAGTACCTTTGGTCATCCTCAGAACAAGTTCCAGGTCACCCACAGCATGCTGGAAGCCTTTACACCGACCACGCCTCTCCCTGTGAAATTTTAAAGTAATTAACACTTACCTGATTTCAAAGGTTTTCTAGGGAAATTGATCTTTATGCTGGCTGGTTATGGCTACTCTGCAGAGCCAGGGGTTGGGGGGACACTTCAGGTCCCTCTTATGAGTTTACACTGCAGACAAGGATCACATTGATCTACAGTACACAGCAGACACAAGGTCCCTTGTCACCGAAGTTCCCTGGGCCCTCAGGTGACATGACTCTCTCTGGGAGGAGATCCAAGATGCTCTTGCCTTGAAGTCCGCATAGACGATTTTCTCCAAAAGCCTGGAACATGTCAACTGGCCTGGAGTCCCTGGAGCTTGTGGGAATGCTCAAACGCAAAACTTTCTAACACTGTAATAGCTTGTCAGCCCGTTCAGAGTCTGGGGTGTCCTGTGTAATTTATGGTGGGAGAGGAAGGCGGGTCACAGAGTCCAACATCTGTAAATAAGTGATCTGAACACTCAAGGGCATCTGATCACCGAACAGATGCTATAAAACAAAGATGCACCTTACAAAAAGTCAACATGAATTTACTAATAGATTAAGGGCGTTTTCTATGCCAGGCACAGTACTACAAAATTTACGTCTCTGATCTCATTCTTGCTAGTAACTTCATACAGCTTTTTCTGACTAGCTCCACTTACAGAAAGAACTTACTACAGCTGTTAAAAAAAAAAAATAGCATTCCAGTGCTACGCCATGAGCAGAAATGACAGGAAAGAAGTACAGGGAAGCATCGTGAGACACAGCCCACGAGAAGGTCAAATACACTGGAATTTTATGCATGTGAGATTCTGAGACAGCATCTGGCTGTGTGACCTTGGGCAAGTTGCTTGACCTCTCTGGTGCCTCAGCTCCTTCAACTTTAAAAGGAGAAGGCTCAATTTTAAAACACTATGAATCTAGAATAACTAAAACAGCACAGCAGCAGAGCAAGGACAGTACAACAGTGGTAACTAACAGAAAGCCTAAAAGGAACCTTAGCACATATTTGAAAAACTTAGTTATCTGATAATAGCAATATTTTAAAGCAATGGAAAAAGGGCACATTATTGAGTTAATGACAATAGACAATTTGTTAACTATGTGGAGGGAAGGAAAAGCATTATTCCCTACCTCATGTCTTATACCAAAAATTAATTCTAGGTGTAGGTGCTTAGTTCTAGGTTAATTTTACAGTTCTGTGTTTTTAAAATGGGGAATGTTTGCTCAATCTTAAAATTTAGAACTCTCTAAGCCACAAGACATTAATTAAGAAGTCACTAATTAAGACACTCAAGTCTGACCACAGAAAAATATAAATCTTCTATATATCAATGAATACCTCAAACAAAATTAAGAGGCTAGAAAAACAAAAAAAGTTAGAGGGTAATAACTGCTACATAAATAATTTGAAAAAGGATGGTCAGTTTCCTGTATTTCAAAAGAAACCCTTAAAATCTATTTTTTTTTTAAGGCACATGCCATGATTAAAAATAAAACACACAAGGAATATAAACGACCTGCAGAGGAAATGCAAATAGTCAACAAACCCTTAAAATGAGGGGAGTGAATGAGGCTTTAATGGAACAAATCCTGACTGAAGGCCGCTGGGTAACACTCACACTTTTAAAAAGCTCACAGTCCACTGCAATTGGGAACGTGTGGCCTTCCTATGTGGTCAGAGGGATGCATTCCTGAAAGTCCTGGCTTCGAGACACGGCCTGGCCACAGGTTACCCGGGACGTGCCTGGGTGCAGGAACCAGAACACAGACAAGTAGCCCAGCTCCAGCCTGGAGGAGATGTTCTGACCCACAGGCAGCCATGGTACTGTGTGCAGGGGCTCCCACGGGACCCTCTCCTGCTCTGCCTAGAACCAGATGACTGGGAAAAGAAAATGCTCATCTCTGGGACCTTCCTTCCCATCTGCAGCCACCTCCGCTGCCCAGAAGATGCTCAAGGTGATGGAGACGGAAGGACGGGCGCGGAGGTTCCTGCCTCCTCCTTCTGACTAGTGCTCCCTGCTGTCCTGCATGGAATCCACCCCGGTCAGGCTCTTGGATCTGCTAGCGTAGCCCTTTAATTGTAAAAACAAAGCACATAATGAGAATAATATAAATAATTATGCACATAACCTTAGCTACCATGTACTGAGTGGCTACCACGTACTTAACAGGCAAACTTTACTCCAATGGACAAAGTGAGGTGCTGCAAAGCTTGACTGACTGATGATTCATTCATTCGTTCACTCACTCAAAAGTATGTACTGAGCAGCTACCAGGTGCCAAGTCCTGTTCTAAACGCTGGAGAGATAGTCGTGGGGAAACAAAAAAAGACCCCTGCCTTTCTAGTGGGATGAAATAATAAAATAAGAAACACGTGGTGTGTCAGATGATAACACGTGCTCAGGAGACAAAAACATAAGTCAGGGAATGAGAAAGAAAAATTGTGGGAGTGGGGACCAAATTCCTGGATGAGATGGTCAAGGACAGCCCGAGAAGGTGACCTCTGAGTGGAGACAGGAGGGAAGTGAGTGTGTGGAGTGGGTGTGTAGGCAGCGGGCGTCCCAGGCAGAGGTAGCAGTCAGGGCAAAGGCCTCAGGGCACAGCCAGCTCGGCATGTCCAGGGAGGAGGCCCAGATCACGCCATCAGTAAGGGAGGGAGGCTTCCACTTGTCACACTGTCTGGGCAGATGGGCGTGGGAGGCAACGTGGTGTGTCAAAGATCACACGGTAAATCAATGACAGAATAGCCAGGCATGGCACACCGGGGATAGGGCTGCATCCTGGGGAGTCACACCCACCCACATCCCAGCACTCTGATGCCATGCCTCCACTCTCCTTGGGGGCTCCTAGAGGAAAGGCCCAGGTGACAGCTCTTCCCTGGCACCAGGTGGGTCCCCTGGCTTCACCTCCTGCTTGCTCGGGCCCTGGGAAAGGTTCTCCTGACCCAGCTGCTGGGTAAGCCGATGCCTCCTGAGGTGGCAAGACTGAGTGAGGGGAGGAGTGCCAGTCCCTGGGGAGGCTCAGTGCGACCTGCAGGATCCTAATGGTCCTTAAAGTGACTGAAAATACGTTCAGGGATTTATCTGTTAGGCTCAATGTACTGGCCTGGCAGGAGAGGTCATTGAGGGAATTTTTCAAAATTAGCAATGGTCAACCTTCTAAAAGACAATTATATCTGTGTGTTTGTCTCCCGCACCAGCGTGTGGAATATACACGCACACGCAGGTGCACACACACTTCTACCAAACACACATCCGAATGTGAACACTCTATTTGTTCAACTTTGACATCTAATGATGAGATGATCTGCGGCCAGGATGAAGATACACAGAAAGCGTGGACTCTTGAGTCTCAGGACTGCAGTCCTAAAGTAGCGGAAACACTTAAGACCTGGGTACCTCGGGCAACTCGCTTCTTTAGCTGTCCTTGGCCTCGATTTCCTTATCTGTAAAGTGGAGCTCACAGATGATTATGAGAACTACCGAATAAAGCACCCGACTCAGTGCCCGACATCCAGAAGGAGCACCATGAAATGGAAGCTATCAAATGGCAAGATGGTTTTCGAAGTATGTGCAGTGCAATCATTTCATTTAGAAGACAAACCAAACCCACGTAAGCAAATTTATGAGCTCTTTCTAAATACAAATGGAGCGGAGGTGAGATAATCAACAACTAGCCCCAACTAGTAATTTGCAACAGAAATAAATGTTTCTTAGTCAATCATCTTTTCTTTCCCCCTTCCTGGTGGTGACCTGGTTTGAATCAGCCAGTCTGGGAAAAGTGGTGACACACGGGTTGACCTCTGGAAAGCAGTTAACTTGGAAGGAACAGCAATGATTCTTAAACCCAGTGAACCCAGTTCTCTAAGCAAAGGTCAGCCGGCAGGCCCAGGCTTGCTCTTCGAGGTGCGGCCCAAGCCTCTTCAAGCCATGTGAGCACGTCACGGAGATGCCTCAAGTGTCCCAACTTCCTACTTGGTCAGCACTAACCATGCAGGTACAGACGGCCCAGTGTGAAAAAGAAAACACGGGCAGGGTCGCAGAATCGAGACTGGACTGAGTGCACTGATGTCCCAGGACCACCTGAACAAAAAACCAGAAACCAGGCAGCCTGTACATCAGCAACGTGTTTTCTTACAGTTCTGGAGGCTGGAGCCCTAAGTGAAGAAGTCAACAGGGTTGGTTTCTTCCGGAGGCTCTGTGGCAGGATCTGCTCCACGCCTCTCTCTGCTTCTGCGGCTGCCAAGATCCTTGGCGTTCCTTGGTTAGCAGCTGCATCTGTCTCTGCTGGTGTTCGTCCCTGTGTGTCTCTCTGTGTCCACATTTCCCTCATCTTTTAAGGACACAGTCCCTGGAATTGGGCTCACCCTCCTCCAGCGTGACCTCATCTTAACTGGATCACATCTGCAAAGACCCTATCTCCAAAGGTCACACTCAGGTACAGAGGTTATGGCATGAACATGCCTTTGAAGCCTTCAGTTCAACCCATAACAGTGACGCTCCCGGAACACATCAGAACAAGCTCAGGCTAGCTGGTGGCTGCAGTCGACAGATCGGCAGGAGAAGGGCGAGCGGGCTGAGTGCTCAGGCCTCGCTTTTCCAATTATTCACCCTGGGACAGTAGGGAAATTTTTTTTTTTTAACGCAGAAGAACCTGAACTGATTAAAGATAATGTATGTAAAACAGGGTACGTGCCTAGCACATAAATGCCACTTAGCGATGCCATCATGGATGGATCTGGAGGAGGCTCAAAGCTCTGACACTCGGTGACATTTCCACTACCCAGTGACACAGAAGCCTCAGAGGTAGCAGCCACGTGGGACCTCAGCTAAGGGAGAGACGTGGGAGGGGGGCGGGAGAGGTTCTGCTCTGCCTTGGGAAGCGGGGAGGAAAGCTGAATACAGGCGCAGGCTTTTGAGAGCAGAGGCAGAAGCCTCGAGTGAACTGTCAGGAGTGTCAGCTGCCGGGGGTGCCGGTGAGTCACTGACTCAGACGGGCTACACCGATCCCACAAAAGACACATCCTCCCACCAAAAGAAATCTGTTTGACTTTAGAAAAGTACAGGTTACAGTGATACTCACTACACACCCCACCTTCCTGCGCAAGATGGGAGACAGGAGGAATGGGAACTGCATCCAGGTCCCTCAGGAACCACCTTTACTAGGATTTCCTTTTCCCCAAACGCCTGACATCACATTCGCCTGGGGTGACACAGTATCAGAATCCTCTAGTAGGAAGGTTCAAACCTCATGATACGCAGGGCCCCGGTAAGAATGGATCAGATTCTGTGACTTTCCTTGATGCTGAATGAGCTTGATTTTTCCCCTGGGCTTAATTTTAATAACAATCTAGCTATAGAGATAAATTTATAGTGGCTTGACTGAAAGGTGGACTCTTTGAGAAAGTTTTCAGGCAAAGGTGTTCTTACTGTCCCCAGCCAAAACCCTATCCTCCCACCCTTAATGTGGACCCTCGTACAAAGGTTTTCAGATGTCCCTGCACCTGCTCATGTGTCCGGTTCCTATGGCTGCTCAGACAGCCAGACACGTAGTGGCTTATTCTCTTACAGTTCTTGAGGTCAGAGCCCAACCCAGGCCTCACGGGGCTGAAATCGAGGTGTGGGCAGGGCTGGCTCCCGGAGCCTCCAGAGGAAAAGGCATTTCCTTGCCTGTTCTCCAAGGCTGCCTGCATTCCTGGGCTGGTGGAGCCTTTCTCCATCTTAAAGCCGGGAATCACACAGCTGCTCTCTGCCTCCACACATCACCTCCTCTGACTCAGACTCTCCTGCCTCCCTCTGTCCCTGGTAGGGACCCCTGTGATGACACTGGCCACCCTGGGTAATCCAGGGTAACCTCCCCATCCCAAGCTCCTTAAGCCAATCTCCTCTGCAGAATCCCCTTCATCCTGCAGGCAGCAGATTCCATTTCTGGGGAGCAGGACATGGGCATCTTTGGGGGCCCATGAGTCTGTCCACCGAACCGATCTCAGTGCCCCACTGTTTCACAGCCCATCTCCTCAGAAGACCAACAAGCCCCACCCAAACTGCTGACCGATCCAAAGCCATGTATCCCATCCGGCCCCTCACACTCTGCCCACCCGCACTTGGTGACTTGGGGTTTACTGAGTGTCCCACGCATGGCTACCCTCTGTGTCATGTGCCGTTTTAGAAACCATGTGCCCCCTCTCTTTCTCTGTACCCTCCGTCAATGGGCCCATCCCAAGATATTCTCAAGATGCAGCAACAGCATCGTGACCTCCAGAAAGCTTTCCTTCATCCTCTCAACCTGCCCTAGACACCTCTCTCTTCTTTCCCGCTTACATCTGTGTCATTATGCATTGTGAATAACTATTTAATCATTTGTCACAGTATGGGGGAATACTTCAAAGGCTCGACTACAGTTCATTCATCTGTATCTAGCCAAGGCCAGATTTACAATGGGTAAATTCATCAGTAAGTGATGGATGGAGAGATGGAGGAAGTGATGGACGGAGGGATGGAGGGATAGATGAAATTATGGATGGAGGGATGGGTGGAAGAATGGAGGGATGGGTGGGTGGACGGATGGATGGGTAGGTGGGAGGACTGGTGGGCAAACAAACTGCAGGAAAGGAGAAATGAAGGGAGGGAGCATGGGTGAGTACCTAACAGAAAAAAAAATAACGCTCAAATATTTGTTGAGTGAAAGCAAGGAGACAGATGATGCTGTTGGCAAAGGACGGCGAGCAGGTATGAATTAGGACCATGCTCTATGGCCTAATTCTATGTTTCTTTCATTGACATTGAAAAGAACTCAGCTGAGCAGGTGACAACAGGAGGAAAAAGCTCAAGACTTGGGCATCATCTGTGCTAAGTCAGAGAGGGATGCCCTAGCAAGCAGGTAGCTGTGACCTCAAAGCAATGACCAGGAGGATGCCAGGAATGGTTACACTGTCAACCAGAATTAGCAAAAACTCAATGAACTATTTTAATTTCCCATGCTGACTCAAAAGTACATCTCTCTGGGACCAGCGAAAAGTGAAAGAACTTCTCCTAGACCAGGAACCAGCTCTGAGCTCCACCTCTGGTCATGTCAACTCTGTGCATGAGTACAGCTTCAAAGTACTCTCAGCCTCACTCCGGGACCCTGTCTCTGGTTACATCCAGCTTTCAAAAATTTATCCAGCATTCAGCATGAGACCAACGGTGGACTGGGGAGCCACAGGGTCACAGTAGGTAGGTCCAGCCTTGGAGCTATTTAGAACAACAACAACAAAAACAAACAAAGTCTTCACTCCAAGGCCAGACAAGTGCCAGTTTCAGCCAGCTCTTTAAAAACATTATTTTTCTATGAAGTTGTCATGAATGTGAAGGATATTTTTCTCCAACATTTTGTTATGAAATTTTTCAGACTTACAGAAAAGCTGAATACTGTTATATACCCACCAAAATGGCTATAATTAAAAAGACTGACCGTAACAAAAGTGGCATAGATGTGAAGCAACCAGAAATCTCCCGTACTGCTCCTGGGCATGTAAACTGGTGCAACCACTTTGGAAAATAGGTTGGTTTTCTCTACAAAAAGTGAGTCTATGCAAAACCAGTGACCGGCAATTCATGCCTAACTATAAGGTAACAAAATTTCATGCATATATTCCCAAAAAGGGATATGCAAGAGACTTCCCAGCAGTATTATTCATAAAAGCCTAAGAAGAGAGACAATGTGAATGCCCACCATCAGTAGAATGGGATATTTTTAGGATAAAATGTGATCCAGCAACAAAAATAAATAACCTTCAGCTCTAAACAGAATGTAGATGAAGTTCACAAACACATATGGAGCCAAAGAGGCCAGACATAAAAGAACACGCATTGATTTGCTTTCTGTAAAGTTGAAACTTAACAAAGAACTCAATAAACACAGACACTGCGGTCAGGAGAGTTATCACCGGGGAGGAGGATGAAGGACGGTCACCAGGCAGAGTTTGAGGGTGCTTCCAAGGTAGAAGCAAATCCAACTGATGGGCTGGTGGTAGATCCATGAGATGAGATAATTCATGGAGCTCTTCATTTGGTTCTGTACTTTTGAAAGTAAATAATACTTTGGCCGGGCACAGTGGCTCACACCTGTAATCCCAGCACTTTGGGAGGCCAAGGCAGGCGGATCAAGAGGTCAGGAGACCACGACCATCCTGGCCAACATGGTGAAAGAATGAATATCCCTACACCCATCACCTAGATTCTAGAATGCCTATGTGCCTGTTGGTGTGTTTTCTGGTATCTATCTTTTCCTTTATTCATCCATCAGGCATTACCATTATTACTGATGATAAATGATACTTCTGGCACGTAGGCTGTGAAGCCAAAGGCTCTCACACTCAGCCCAGCCACCCCCACTGTGAACTCTCTGCCAAGCAAGGGTGGGTCTGCAGACCTCAATCCTTACCATCGCCTTTCCCCAGCACTCCCTTTCCTGACACACTCTGAGCCAACGAGCTGGAGAGCTGAGATATTCTGTAGCAGGCAAAAATCAAGAAAACACATTCCTTTCAGGTCCAGGCCCGCCTGGCCCTCGCGTGTTGCTGAGCTGCACCATCACCCTGTTTGCTGCTGCTTCAGAAACCAGGCTCCAAACTGCAAAGCTCACGCCCTGTGTGCTCACTCTTGGGAATCCAAACAGACTCAAAACATGTCCACAGCTATCCCAGGAACTGAGAGAAGATTCCTGCTAATTATGAAGCGAAATTTCTCTTCTTATTTTGGAGTGGATAGAAAGAGGCTCAGCGCCCTTCCAAAGGAAGTCGGATTGTCCTCCACAGGGCTGATTGGAAGCCAAACTGCAAACCTGCTCCTCTGGTAGGCTGGGGCCTGCACTGTGACCCCTCCCAGGGGCACCTCTACAAGGCAAGAGTGGGCTTCCTATGCTTTTTCTCTGCCTTGGACCCCTTGGTAGTCCGGTGAACCCTCTGGGCCCCTTCTTAGAGCAATCTTCTTAAATGTATAAAATAAATTCATAGGAAACTGCAAAGGAAAGGAAACTGATCATAATGAAAAACAGCTATCAAAATATCCCTTAAAATTTCCAATGGAGTAATAGCCTCTTTATTAATCCATCAAATAACGAGAGCTAGCTGTGGCACTGCTAACTCCTGTAACTTTGGGATACTGATGAGTGTAATGATATTCCAAGATATCCACAACAACAGGAATCAGATATGCAAACACCCACGATTTCTATCGGTGACTAAGTCACAGGCACTGCTAACACCATTGTGGCTGGTACTGCCTACAGCCGTCATGGAAACAAATGCTAAATTTCAGTTACAGGTTGGTGACCATAAAGATGTCTTTTTTAAATTGCCATATACAAGTTCAACAGATCACTTGAATTCTATCCAAGGACCCAAGGTTGAGAATTCCTGGAAGCCAGGAGCTTTCTTTTGTCCCCTTTGTTTTATTCCTGATGAGAAAATGCTCTCTGCATCTAGGTATATACCCAAACAAACTGAAGGCAGGGATGCAAACAGACACTTGTATGCCAATGTTCACAACAGCACTATTCTAACAGCCAAAAGGGAGAAGCAACGAAAACGCCAACCGACGAATGAACACACACACACACACACACACACACACACACACACACACACACACACACACACGAGTATTAGCCTTAAAAAAAAAAAGGGATGGTGATACATGCTACAATATGGGTGAATCTTGAGGGCATTACGGTAAGTAAAATAAGCCAGTCACAAAAAGGCAAATCTTGTATGATTCCACTCATACGAGGTTCCCAGGAGTCAAACACATATATACAGAAAGCAGAAGGGTGACTGGCAGGGGTAGGGGGTAGGTGGGAATGTGAAGCTATCATTTAATGAGCACAGAGTTTCAGTGTGAGAAGATGAGAACATTCCAGAAATGTATGATGGTGGATGGTTGCATGACGGTGTGAATGCACTCAATGAACTTTAACAGTTAAAAATGATTGGCTGGGCCAGCGGCACACATCTGTAGCCCCAGCTACTTGAAAGGCTGATATGCGAGAATCATTTGAGCCTGGAAGTTCCTGGGCAACAGAGACATACTCTGTCTCTTAAAAAAAATTTTTTTTTAATATTTAAAATGGTAAACCTAATGTATATTTCACCATAATAAAAAATTTTTTTTGAAGAAATAAAAATAGGGGCCGGGCACAGTGGCTCACGTCTGCAATCCCGGCCCTTTGGGAGGCCAAGGTGGGTGGATCATTTGAGGTTAAGAGTTTGAGACCAGCCTGTCCAACATGGTGAATCCCAGTCTCTAATAAAAATACAAAAATTAGCCAAGCGTGATGGCACCTGCCTGTAGTCTTAGTTACTCGGGAGGCTAAGGCAGGAGGATCACTTGAACCCAGGAGGCGGAGGTTGCAGTGGGCGGAGATCACACCAAGAGGGAGGGAGGGAGGGAGGTAAGGGGAGGGGAAGGGGAAAAGAAGGGAAGGGGAAGAAAAGGGAAGAAAGGGAAGGAGGGAGGGAGGGATAAAAATGCTTCCTGCAGAACATGGGAAGGTGGCGTTACTGTCAAGAATAGGAACAGCCTCACTTGTGGCTGAGAGCTGAGTCACCTCGTGGCTCCGAGCGGGGCCTGTGCTGCCAAACCCACTAATGAGCTGTGCCACCCTGGGCAAGTTTCTTCACCTCTCTGACCTCAATTTCGGCATCGGTAAAATGAGGGCTGTGGTCACTGCAGCCGCCATACCTTGGACAATGATGACGTCCCTGGCTTGGAGATAAGCATTTTGCAGACGCGATCTCACCAAGACTTCAGATAACCCCAAGAGCTTAGTAGGGTTGTGGCTAGTATGTTACAGATGACTTAGTTAACTTACCCAAGGTCACCTGTCTAGGGCATAGCAGAGCCAGGCTGGCTGAAGAACTCAGACTTACAGTTCTTTCCGTATCTGTCACTTGTGGACGGTCTCTGTCTCTCTAAGCTCCAGCAGGACAGACACTGTATCTGTTCCATGTGCCATTTTACCCCCAGAGCCCACCATAGAGGAGGTGCTCAATAAACACTTGCTGAGCAATTGAGAGAATCCAGTTCTGTCTGACCCCAACACTGGCTTCCTTTCTAAGCGAGGGATTGTGGCATTACAGGATCATGTCTTTCAGGTCTCCTAATAGATGCCGTGGCAAGCCTAGCACATCAGAGGTCAGAGTGTTCCCCATGGAGCCCCTGAAAGAGGCAGAGGCCAAGGGAGCCAGTTAAAGAGACAGACAAATAAACCTCAAGGAGTACAGAAACATTGCCCACACACGTGCACACATACACATGTACACGCACACCTGGCAAAAACACCTACGACTCCGGAGCCAGGAGCGGCACATTTCTGCCAGTGTATGGGAACTGGCTTTTGGTCCAAGAGGCCTTGATGTTGGGAGGGAGCTGAGGGATGAGCTGGGTGTTATATCCAGGCTCTTCTGGCTAAAGGAAGCTGCGCCTGAGCGAGGTTCAGGGTTTACCTGGTGGTGACTGAGCTCACCTTCCTCCTGGGGGAGGAGGGGGGCTCCGCCGGGGACTACAAAGTTGTTGGGGAACAGGAACAGCACTCTCCAGACAAAACACGCTGTCCTCCTGGTTCTTTTCCAGACTTCGTTGTAGGCCGCCAGGCCTTTTTGTGGGGAGGGGGCTTGGCTGGGACCTAAATGAGGCAACCACGGTTGGGCTGGGTGACTCAGGAACTTGGATTTGTCAGACTGGATTAGTCAGTTGCTTGGCCGGGGCCCAGGTAAGCTTGAGGTGTTGTGAGGGAAGCCCGCTTCTGGAGTCCAACCAAAACAGGGGCTAGGAGGGTACCAGTCCCACCTTGCTGCCGTGTAGCTGTGGGCTCCAGGTCCCTCTGTGTGACATGGGGTGAGTCTGTCCCCCATTCAGGCCTGGCACTCAGATGGAACAAGATGGCAAACAGGGAGTGACTTCACAGTAATGAAAAGAAATAAACTAGATGTACAGGAATCAACAGAGAGATCTTCAACACATGAGCACCGTCGGATAGGGTGGAAAAGGGCAAGCTGTAAGGGCACTTTAAAAACATATACAAAGCAGGGCGTGGTGGCTCATGCCTGTAATCGCAGCACTCTGGGAGGCCAAGGCGGGAGGATCATTTGAACCCAGGAGTTCGAGACCAGTCTGGGCAACACGGCGAAGCCCTGTGTCTACCAAAAAATTAGCCAGATGTGGTGATGCGTGCCTGTAGTCCCAGCTGCTCAGGGGGCTGAGGCAGAAGGATCACTTGAGCCTCGGAGATCAAGGCTGCAGTGAGCTGTGATCACACCACTGCACTCCGGCCTGGATGACAGAATGAGACACTGTCTCAAAAAAAGAAAAAACATATACATAAAGAAATTTTACACATTTTTTATGGTCACGTGTGTAAAAACATTTTAAATGTAAAGAAGCACAATTGATTTCTAATAAGGGAGTACCTGGAGGTGAACAGTAATTTGAGGTGAATGTCAAGTACTTATACCTTTTCCAGTAATGTTTTATTTCTTTCACTTGAAGAAGGCAAAGCAAAGAGGACAAAATAGTGACAATGCTCTAGTCGAGTGGTAGAAACACGATTTTCTGATACTGATCTTTGCGGCTTTTGCTTCCTGTTTGCTTGTTTACTTGTTAGCCAGCCTGGAAGGCATCTTGACATCAGTAGGTGGTGAAGCCACAGGTCCCACTGGTTGCTTATGCCAAATTGTGTGTTTGTTCTTTTTAATCTTCAAAATTCAAAAAGGAAAAGTCTATCACAGCATGCAGTGCTCCCTAAATGGCATCCTTCGAAGAAAAATCCAGGCCCAGACACCCCACGGCTCTGCGAAAAGACAGCCCTCTGGCCTCTGGCTACTTCAATTGAGAAACAGAACTCTACCCGGCCCTGCACAGGCCCTCAGGGAACTCTGGGCTTCCCTCAGTGGAGGGAGCAGCACTGAAGCTCTGCGCCCCTCCAGTGTCAACCCAGGTGTGGCCACCTGGCTTCGGGCTCTGATCAGGGTCAGACCCACCAATCACACTCCAGGAAACCCAGTGACGTCATCGATCGCCAGTGGGAGCTCCTGATCAGCAGTGGGAGCTCCTGATCGGTGTTGCCACCCTGGGCTGAAGGATTCCAGCTAGAGGCAAAGATGTCTGACATTTCCCTTGTCTTGGGCAGTCACAGCCTTATCAAGTGCAAATGGACACGTAGAAACCTGGTCCACCTGCACTTGGCTCCTAAATTTCAGATTTACTCTTCAACTGTAATGGCACCTCTGCAATCCTGCTTCTATGCTTTTCTTCTCAGATAAAAGGGAATCAACATTCTTTACCCTACATTTCATTCTCTCAGACACTGGCCTTTCTTCGAGGACTTCTATCTGTAAGATTTGGGATACCAAAAAGATAAAGACACACTCAGGATACCTTTCTGCTTTCCCCAGTCTTGGCCAACCCCCAATTGTAGGAAAGTATCTTATGTTTAAAAACCCAACTGACCCCCGGAATTGGCCATTTTGAAATCTGCAAGGCACAACAGGAGCTTTAAAAGCCACCTGGTTTCTCCCACATCTGCCTACA
>PVKP010028847.1:0-29665 GCA_004027715.1 Plecturocebus donacophilus | reverse complement strand
CTCAGCATCACATTATACCTATTTTAAAAGTGACCACATAATTGGAAGTAAATCACTCCCCAGCAATTGCATAGCATTTCACAGGTTTAAATAAAATATTGGTTGGCTGCTTATTTGTTATTTTCATCCCCTATTCCTTCCTGTCTCCATTGTTAAGCACAATTATTGGCATAAAAGAGGTTTTTAATACTCATTTTTAAACTGCATTCTAGCCTGGGCAATGAAACAAGAATCCCATTCTCTCTCCCTCTTTCTCTTCCTCTTTCTTTCTCTCTTTCATTCTTTTTTTTTCTTTCTTTTGCTGTTTCTTTCTGTCTCCTTTTCTCTCTTTTTCTAAAATCTCTTCCTCTTTCTCTCTCTCATTCTTTTTTTTCTTTCTTTTGCTGTTTCTTTCTCCGTTTCTCTCTTTTTCTAAAATCTCTTCCTCTTTCTTTCTCTCTTTCATTCTTTTTATTCTAAAAAGAAAAAAAATACAGTTAGATGGAAGGAATATGACCTAATGTTTGGTAGCACAATAGGGCAACTACAGTTAAACATATTTTTTTTGTATATTTCAAAGTAACTAAAAGAATGGATTTGAAATGTTTCTAACACAAAGAAATGATAAATGCTTGAGGAGATAGCTATCCTAATTACTCGGGTTTGATCACTGCACAATGTATGCTTATAGCAAAATATTACACATACCCCCCAAAGTGTACAAGTATTAAGTATCTGTAATAATTTTTTTAAGTTTCTTGTTAAAAAATAAAATAGTCAATAAAAAAGATGAAGAGCAATAAAAGGTAGTAATAAAATTTAGCCAATAAACATGTGCTATCTACCAAAATGATTTATGTTAATGAAATGTGAAGCATACAGGTCTTCATTAATCCTTTCACTGGAATTTTTGGCTCCTGAATAAAATTACTTGCACTTTATATTTCTTTACTTTTTAATTACCAAAGGTTTGATTATCTATAACCTTTGATCTTTCTAAAATGAGGTCAGTGTTTCTCAACATATAAAAGTTCTTTTCTTAGAGTTTTTTCTTCTTTTTTAGAAGTAAATGTTTTATTCTTCCAGCTAAATTCCAGTCCTACAAGGGCAGTAAAACAATGATACACTGGAAACAAATGCAACAATAAACATTTGTTAAAAAGACTGATAGAATAAATAAAACTAACAAAAAAAGAAACCAAAGAAAATAGTATAAACCCATTCTGAAACCCCAAGGAGTCCTGGAATACAGAAATGCCTTCCTTCTTTCCTATTTTACAGAAAGCACTGCAGAGTATTTGCTTAATATTGTCCTGGGATTACATTCTAAAATTAGTAACTGGTTGCATCTTGGTTGTAATACACAATTAAAGTCACACTAACTTCATCTGAAGTGCCATTCTATGATTCTATTTACCTAACCAGTGAAGGGCATGTTCTTGAATGCCAACTTTAATCCTTTTCAAACATTAATGTAAGAAGTGAAATTGTAATGATCCAGCAAAATGAGGCCACTGTTATTAATACAGGTAGTAAAAGTTCACATCCAGATGGTACTGACATCAAGGAAATTTCTAAAACCAGTTGCTGCTGCCTAAGAGTGGTTGCCACTGACGAAAGCTTGAAATAACCTGTATTTACAGAAGGAGTAGTGGCATTGGTGCATGTCATAACTGGGATCTCTTGCAGCTACTCAACAAAGAACAAGGCAGCCCACAAATGCAGAATCGATGATTCATGAAACATAATTAGCAGGCTGTTCTCCATATTGTCACATTATTTGATCATGCATAAACTTCACAGACGCATCATACTGTTCTGCAAGTTTTGTGTTCAATATTTCTTCACGTTCTTCTCAAACTTTCTCTTCACGTTCTTTCAACAAACATTCATAGATCATCTCAACATGCCATAGAGTAAATAAGGACTGTTCTTATTTTAATGGTGAGGATGCTGCAAATGAAGTCCTTGTTGAAGCTGGTCCACTGAGGAGAAATGCAGGTGGCTGTGCACCAGAAGTACAACATGGATCTGTCTGTTGGAAACTCATTTCTAAATGTCTTCTCTTCTGCTTTTTTTTTTCTTTTCTTTCTCTTTTCATTTCTTTTATTTTTACCTTACTTTAGCTTAGCGTAGCTTAGCTTAGCATTAAACATTACCCTTTCTATCTAAACTACATGTTCCTCCCATCTCAGCACCCAAATTAGCTGGAACCACAGGTATGCAACAACATGCCCGGCAATTTTTTTGTATTTTTAGTAGAGATGACACCTTGCCATGTTACCCAGGCTGGTCTTGAACTCCAGCACTCAAGTGATACACTTGGCTTCCAAAATGTTGGGAATACAGGTGTGAGCCACTGTACCTGGGTCTTGAGGTATATATTTTCATAATATTTGTCTTGATGTTAATATTGAGATGATAAATTTAAAAGATAAAGACCATTAAAATGGAATGACTGTGTTACTTATCTCAAGTCACGATACTTTATTAAATTGTGTATTAAATTGATACTGGAAGGAATTTGGGGTACAAATGGGAGTATAATTTTTCTTGCTATGTGATCTGATCCTTGGATTATCTCAGAATCAAATTTATAATTACTAAACTGTGCTATTTCACTGTCCTTTTGATATATTTTAAATATTTATAGGGTACATGTGATATTTTGTTGCATGTATTAAATACCTAATGATCAAGTCAGAGTATTTGGAGTATCTGTCACTTTGAGTATTTATCATTTCTATTTTTGGGAACAACTGAAGCTCTCTCTTCTAGCTACTTTGAAATATACCATACATTGTTGTTAACTACAGTCATCCTACTTTGCTGTTGGTTATTAAACCTTATCCTTTCTATCTAAACTGCATGTTTGTACCATTAACCAGCCTCTCTTCATCCCCTCTACCAACTGCACTTTCTTCCTAGCCTCCTCCATCATTTTACTCTCTACCTCCATGGGACCTACTTATTTAGCTCCCATATATGAGTGAGAACATGAGATATTTATCTTTCTGTGCCTAACTTATTTCACTTAACATAATGACCTCCAGTTCCATCCATGTTGCTACAAATGACAGGCTTTTATTCTTTTCTAAGGTGAATAGTATTCCATTGTATATCTATACCACATTTTATTTATCCATTCATCCACTGATGGACACTTAGGTTGATTCTACATCTTAGCTATTGTGAATAGTGCTGGAATAAACATGGGGATGTATGTATTTCTTTGATATACTTAACCTCCTTTCCTTTGGATAAATATCCAGTAGTGAGACTTCTGGATTGTATGGTAGTTCTATTTTTAATTTTTTGAGAAATCTCCATACTGTTTTCCATAGTGGCTGTACTCATTTACATTCTCACCAACAGTGTATACAAGTTCTATTTTCTCCACACCCTTATCAGTATCTGTTATTTTGTATCTTTTTAAATAATAGTCATTCTAACTAGGATAAGATGATATCCAGTTGTGGTTTTGATTTATGTTTCCCTGATGATTAATGATTTTGAGACTTTTCTCATATATCTTCTGGTCATTTGTATGATACTATTTTTTATTTATTTATTTTGGGGCAGAGTCTCATTCTATTGCCCAGGCTGGAGTGTGGTGGCACAATCTCTGCTCACTGCTACCTCCACCTCCTTGGTTCAAGCAATTCTCCTGCCTTAGCCTCCCAAGTAGCTGGGATTACAGGCTGCACTACCACACCCAGCTAATTTTTGTATTTTTAGTAGAGATGGAGTTTTGCCATGTTGACCAGGCTGGTCTTGAACTCCTGACCTCAGGTCATTCGCCCACCTTGGCCTCCCAAAGTGCTGTGATTGCAGGCATAAGGCACCACACCTGGCCTGTATGTGTTCATTTGAGACATGTCTATTCATGTCCTTTGCCAACTTTTAAATGAGATTTTTTTTTCCTATTGAGTTGTTTGAGCTTCTTGTATATTCTGAATATTATTTTCTAATCAGATGAGTAATGTGCAAATATTTTCTTCCATTCAACTTGTTGTCTCTTTGTTGATTGCTTCATTTGCTGTGCAGGAGCTTTTTAGTTTAATATAGTTCCATTAGTCTGTTTTTTATTTTGTTGTCTATGCTTTTGAGGTCTTAGCCATAAAATTATTTCCTAGACCAATGTCTTGAGGTGTTCTTCCTGTTTTTTTCTAGTAGTTCTACAGTTTTAGTTCTTATGTTTAAGTCTTTAATCTAGCTTGTGTTGATTTTTGTACATGGGGATTTTTGTAGAGGGTCCAGATTTATTCTTCTGCATATGGATATCCAATATTCACAGCTCGATTTATTGAGGAGGATGTTCTTTCCCCAGTGGATGTTCTTGGTATCTTTGTAAAAAATCAGTATGCTGAAAATATGTGGATTATTTCCAGGTTCTCTATTCTGTTCCATTGGTCTATGTGTCTGCTTTTGTACAAATACCATGTTTTTTTTGGTTATTTAGCTTGGTAAAGTATTTTGAAGTCAGGTAGTGTGATGTCTCCAGTTTGGATATTTAGGATATTTTTTGTTTCTATATATGTTTTAGAATTTTTTTTCCATTTCTATGAACAATGACATATTTTATTTATTATTATTTTTCTTTATTTCTTCTAAAAAACCCCAGAATACATGTGCAGAATGTGCAGGTTTGCTATATAGGTATATGTATGCTGTGGCGGTTTGCTGCACCTATTGATCTGTCCTCTAAGTTCCCACTCCCATGCCCAATAGTCCCTGGTATGTGTTTTTCCTCTCTCTGTGTCCATGCGTTCTCAATGTTCAGCTCCCACTTATGAGTGAGAACATGTGGTGTTTGGTTTTCTGTTCCCGTGTTAGTTTGCTGAGCGTGATGGCTTCCAGCTTCATCTGTGCCCCTGCAAAGGACATGATATCATTTCTTTTTATGGCTGCATAACATACCATGGTGTATACGTACCACATTTTCTTTATCCAGTCTATCGTTGATGGGCATTTGGGTTGGTTCCATGTCTTTGCCATTGTAAATAGTGCTATAGTAAACATACATGTGCATGTGTTTTTATAGTAGAATGATTTATATTCCTTTGGGTATACACCCAGTAATGGGATTGCTGAATCAAATGGTATTTCAGGTTCTAGACCCTTGAGGAATTGCCATCCCTGTCTTCCACGATTGTGAACTAATTTACATTCCCACCAACAGTATAAAAGCATTTCTATTTCTCCACATCCTCTCCAGCATCTGTTGTTTCCTGACTTTTTAATAATCGCCATTCTGACTGGTGTGAGATGATATCTCATTGTGGTTTTGATTTGCATTTCTCTGATAATCAGTGATATCGAGCTTTTTTTTTTTTTATGTTTGTTTGCTGCATACTTGCCTTCTTTTGGGAAGTATCTGTTCATGTTGCTTGCCCACTTTTTGATGGGCTTTGTTTTCTTGTGAATTTGTTTAAGTTTTCTCTTTTACTTTGGGGTGGTTCTGTCCTTGGTCTTGGGTAGTTTCCTTACATGCATGTATTGATCATTATTTAACTGAAAATTTTAGAGTACATTTTCATATCTCTGTACCTCTTTCTCCATAAAATATCTCCACTATGGTGTTCTGATCTCTCCAGACTACAAGGTCCACTTCAACTCAAGGAGCTTGCCTGGCTCCACCTGGCTTTCTTCATTGCCAGAAATTCCCTCCAGTTAGTAAGGTGGGGCAATTGTAAGACTAACTGTGTATGGGTCATATTTCTCAGGGATCACTGACCCTTCATTGTGTGATTTCCAAAGTCCAGAAATGTTTCTTATATTTGGTTCATTTATTTAGTTGTTCCAGGTGGAAGGAAAATTTAGCTCTTGTTTCTTCTTGGCGAGTAATGGAAGTTCTGTACATTATCATATATTTTGGAAATACAAAATAACACAATTAGTTTTACTTAATTTTAACAGAATCAAAAGATTCTAGCCTGAAACTGAAGGAACAATGGAATTTTGGCTCAGTGTTACATCATTGTAAGCCAGGTGTCAACAAACTACAGCAAGCAGGCCAAATCCAGCTCATGGTCTGTTTTTGTGCAGCTTGAAGGCTATTTTTTTTTAAACATTTTTAAAGAGTTTTAAAAGAAAGAGTAATAAGCAACAGAGATTGTATGGTCTGCAAAGCCTAAAATATTCACAATCTGACCATCCACAGAAAAAGTTTGTACAAAAAATTCTGAAAGATCTAAGTTTAGAAAAATTATTATGAAGGATTAATTTTTTGGGTCATTTCTTAAACAATTTTATGTTTCAAGTTGAGATAGTATGAATTTTCTCCCTGATGTTAATTGTAAGAAAATCCTTTTTTTTTTTCTTTTTACTTATTTGAGCCACTTTGTACCATCCTTCAGTTTTGTTGGTTATATTATTTCTCATTGTCAAAGTTTAAAACATTCAAATTGTATTTTTCTACCTATGACTGTAGCTGTTTAAATAATTTATTTAAATTGATGTAATACCTACCAACCTTTATTCATTAATTACATTTCTACTTGAGTTCCTAGATTAGGTCTTTTCACATAATCCCATATTTCTTGGAGGCTTGGTTCATTTCTTTTCCTCTTTTTTCTCTCATCTTGCCTTCTCATTTTATTTCATTGAGTTTATCTTGAATCTCTGATATCCTTTCTTCTGCTTGGTCAATTTGGCTATTGAAACTTGTGTATGCTTCGTGAAGTTCTTGTGCTGGGTTTTTCAGCTCCATCAAGTCGTTCGTATTCTTCTCTAAGCTGTTTATTCTAGTTAGCGTTTCGTCTAACCTTTTTTCAAGGTTCTTAGTTTCTTTGCATTGGGTTAGAACATGTTCTTTTAGCTCATAGAAGTTTGTTATTACCCACCTTCTGAAGCCTGTTTCTGTCAATTCATCAGGCTCATTCTCCATCCAGCTTTGTTCCTTTGCTGGTGAGGAGTTGCAATCCCTTGGAGGAGGAGAGGCGTTCTGGTTTTTGGTGTTTTCATCCTTTTTTTGTGCTGGTTTCTTCTCATCTTTGTGGATTTATCTACCTGTGGTCTTTGCAGTTGGTGACTTTCAAATGGGGGTCTCTGAGTGGATGTCCTTTTTGTTGATGTTGAAGCTATTTATTTCTGCTTTTTAGTTTTCCTTCTAATAGTCAGGATCCTCTGCTGTAGGACTGCTGGAAGTCCACTCCAGACCCTGCTTGCCTGGGGATTACCTGCAGCGGCTGCAGAACAGTAAGTGTTGCTGTCAGTTTCTTCTGTTATCTTTGTTCCAGAAGGATACCTGCCAGATGTCAGCCTGAGTTCTCCGTTATGAGATATCTTTTGCATATACAGGAGTCAAGGAGCTGCTTGAGGAGACAGTCTGTCCCTTATGGGAGCTCAAGTGCTGAGCTGGGAGCTCTGTTTTTCCATTCAGAGCTACTGGGCAGGTACATTTAAGTCTGTTTCAGTGGAACTCATAACCACCTCTTTTCCCAGGTGCTCTGTCCTGGGAAGTTGGGGCTTTATTTATAAGTTCCTGATGTGCTGCTGCCTTTTTTCAGAGATGCCCTGCCAAGCAAGGAGGTAGTCTAGTCACAGTCTGCCAGCAGAGGCATTGCTGATCTGCTGTGGGCTCTGCTCAGCTGCTGTGTGAAATTCTTTGCCATTTTGTTTACAGAGGTACAGTTAGAACTGCCTCGGTAATGGCAGTCTGCCTCAGTAATGGCGGACTGCCTCAGTAATGGTGGACTGCCTTGGTAAAGGCAGATTGCCTTGGTAATGGTGGACTGCCTGGTAATCGCAGACTGCCTTGGTAGTGGTGGACTGCCTCAGTAATGGCTGACGCCCTTCCCCCGATGGAGCTGGACCATCCCTGGTCCAGCTGAGCTTGCTGCGAAACAGTCAATTCAGAGCATTTCAGATTGTTGGACCTGCTGAGCCAGATTACCTGGCTCCCTGTTTCAGACCTCTTTTTACAGTTGAATGGGAGGCTTTGTCTCCCAGGCATTCCAGGTGCCAGTTGAAAAGGCTACCCAGATTTGTGTGAGTTTTTGTGTGGAGACCTCTGGGCCATGCTGGAAACTCATGGTGCTTTTCAGCCTGGGAATCTCTTGGTCTGTGGGCAGTAAAACCTCTTTTGGAAATGCGGTGATCACTCACCCTCTGCTTTGTTCCTATTCGGCCATCTTGGATCTCCCCCTTCATTTGTTTATTTAACAAATGTTTTCTGTATATAGGTTTACAACAGTTAACAAAACAAAGTCTGTACCTTCTTGCAGTTTACATTCTGTTACAGAGAGAAATACAATAAATAAATGCATATTAGGTGGTGATATGTGAGTGCTAATGAGAAAATATAGCATTCAGATATTTGCAATGCATATTGGTTGGGGTAGGATTTACTTTTTTTGGAAGTGTCTCCAACAAAATAATCTTTGACTAGGGATCTAAAGAAGGTGAGGGTTGTGAGCTAAGAGGATATCTGGGGGGACAGCATTGAGGCAGAATGTTTGAAATCCCTGAGCCATGGCAAGTTTTTCATATTTGAGGAGCAACATAAAGTCCATTGTAGCTAGAGCAAAGTGAGAAATACAGACAATGAAAGATGAGTCAGAGTTGGGTATAGGCCAAATTGTGGAAATAGCTTCAGATTTTACTCTGAGTAAGGTGGAAAGCCATTGGAGGAAATATTAGTTTCTATTGCTGTGTAATAGATTGTTAAAAATTAAGTAGCTTAAAGCAACACACACATTATCTCATAGTTTCTTTGGGTAAGGACTCTGGACATGGCTTGAGTCTGTTCTGTGCTTTCAAGTCTTAAAAGGCTTCATTCAGTGCACTAGCCAGCCTGCCTACTCAACTGGAAGCTTGACTGAAAATGAATCCAGTTCCATGCCCATTCACATTGTTGGAAGAATTTATTTCCTTGCAGTCATATGATTGAGGGTCCCAACTGATTGCTGACTATTGGCTGGAGGCTGCCTTGGGTCCTAGAGGCCACCTGAAGTATCTAGATGCTGTTGAATCTCTTTGCTATGTAGACTTCTTTACGTGGTCACTCACTGTATCAAGCCCACAATGAGAGCCTCTCTCTCTAATCTGATGAGATAGTCTTATATTATATAATTTAGTTATGGAGATAACATACTACTCTTGCCATTTTCTGTTGGTTATAAGCAAGTCATAGCTCCTACCTACTCAAAGGATGGAGATTACATGATGACATGAATACCAAACAAAAGGCAAGGATCACCCTACAAAATTTAGATCAAGTCACTGCCTGCACAAAACCCTCTGTAGTGCAGTGACTTGATCTGAATTTTGATATTAAATGATTATTCTTGTTGCTGTATGAAGAATTTTCTGTAGAGAGGTCAAGGTGGAAGCAGGTGGCCCTGCTAGGAGGCTAATGTAGTAATCAGGTTTTTGAAATAGTGATGTACAAGCAAAATAGAAGATTAAAGAATTATGTGCAAGTTTTGGCCTAAGAAAACTGAAGAAATGAATTGATATTTACTGAGATGAAGAAGACTTGACTGAATAATAGGTTTTATTTTGGGATGGTTGGAAAAAAGAGTTCAGTTTTAGACTTGCTAAGTTAGGAAATGTTACATGTTGGTTATATAGCCAGGAGATGTTGAGAAAGTAGTTACATAGATGAATGTGGAGTACAGGGGAGAGTTCTGGAATACAGATATACATTTAAATCAGTGAGACAAGATGGAATTTAAAACTGAGACTGGATGAGATCACCAAAGAAGTGAGAATAGAGAATCAAAGCCATCTAAAGTCTGATATGTGACACACTCTAATGTTTAGAGGTGGAGAGCTGAAGAGAAAACAGCAAAGAAGACTGAGAAGGAGTGTCCAGTGAGGGTGGAAGGTGAAAGAGAACTGTGAGAGAGTAGAATCCTAGGAGGCAAGTGAGAAAAATGTTTCACATGATTATCATAAAATCAATCTTCCTTCTATATCACTAATTTGATTTCTAGCTAAGTCTATTCTATTCCTTGCTTTTTCTAATGTATTAGTTATCTAAAGATTCACAGTGGTTAATAGTGGTGTTTTTTTTTGTAAGTTCTGAAATCTTCCTTTTTCTTTTGAATGTTATTGTTCTTTTTTTTGTTGTTGTTGTTGCTTTGAGACAGACTCTTGCTCTGTCAGCTAGACTGGAGTGCAGTGGCATGATCATAGCTCACTGCAGCCTGTGAGCAGTCCCCTTGACTCAACCTCTCAAGTAACTGGGACTATATAGCCATGTGCCACCACATCTGGCAATTAAAAAAAATTGTAGAGAGAGACTCTCACTTTATTTCCTAGGCTGTTGTTATATTGTTTTATCATCTTATTTTTGAGTTCTTGTTTTATTATGAGTTTAGTGTGAAAAATATTTTGGGAAAAATTTCTTTTTTATTTGCCTTATATTTATTTGTTTTTCTTTCCTTTTTTCTCCTCATATCTAAGTTCTTCATTTGTCAAATGACTGTTTCCAGTTTGCCTGTATGTGTGTATAAGTAGTAGTAGTAAGAACAGTATGTATATTTATGATATTATCTTGCTTATGCATAACATGGGCAGAATGGGTAAATTTTTCTTGAATAATTTCCCACTGAAGGTATAACTTATTTGCTCCTCTAGGCTACAGTTGGAAGGCTAAGTATTGTTATTATTATTGTTGCTTGAACAAATAAGTGCTAGGGCTGTTTATTGTCTTATATGAGACCTGGACTCTCCTCTCTTTTCTGAGATTAAAAAAATATTATGCAGTCAATTACATTCTCTTCCTGTGGTTGGACACCTTTAGACTTTATATTGTTTTTCCTACTCAGTGTGTTTCCCCTAGCAATTTTTATGCTTTTGCCAAGATCTCAAATTCTTGCTATGGTAGTAGATATTCTACTCTGAAGAAGTTTTTCATGACCTTTTCCTAGGCTGCCTACTCATTCCCTCAGTCTGCTTCTTTTCCAATGTATCAAGCATAGAATATTACAATTCTCATAATGTTTTGGCAGTTCACTAGTTTCCCTTTGAGGTGAATGCACAGATCCCTGAAACTGCAGATAGTACCAAGTCCTATATATACTATGTTTTTTTCCTATATGTATCTATAATTAAATTTAATTCATATATTAGGCACAGAAAAAGATTAACAATAATAATAAAACAGAACAACTATAACAATATACCCTCGTCACTACTGTTACATATTGGGGCCATTATTAAGTAAAATGAATGTTACTTGAACACAACCATTGTGAGACCTTGACAGTTGATTTGATAAATGAGATGGCTACTAAGTGACTAAGGGTGGGTAGCATAAACATAGAATATATATGCTGGACAAATGGGTGAGTCACATCCTAGGTGGGTTGGAGTGGGATGGCATGAGATTTCATCATGCTACTCCAAAGAGCATGTAATTTAAAACTTCTAAATTATTTATTTCTGGAATTATCCATTTAATATTTTGGACCATGGCTGACCATGGATAACTGAAACTATGGAAAACAAAATGGATAAGGGCAACTACTGTATTGTTCAGGGGCCTGAAGTGAAGATTGAAGTGACAACTTTGTTATCTTTAGCTTTCTGTTTCTTCTTTTCTTGAAATAGGAATGTTTTCTAAAATCCAGGTTCTTAACCCTTTCTCACTCATTCTGTACTTCTTTTATGTATTTAATGATTATATTCTTAGAGATCTATGTGTATCCTGGATTTCTCTCATCATTACTTAAATTCACCATTTGAATGCCTATTATTTCCTTAAACTCAACATGTCTAAACCACTCATCTTCACATGACACCTGGCACATAGGAAGTGAACAGTGCATTTCATAATTCTATTTGAATTCATCAATCTGTTCACTATCTTAGGCTTTTAGTTCTTTGACTTTTCTTTTTAATCTAGCCCCCTTGTACAACCAGTTACCATTTGTGTTGGTGTTTCTTTGGATTATTTTTTACCTCTGCTTTCTACTCCCTTTGCAAAGGCATTTTAAATTCATTTCCACTCCAGCCCCAAGGAAATGAAATTTACGAACTGTTTTTCTTTCTCTTATATCTCTTTCCAGCAGAGTAAGTATTTCCTGTTTACTTTTACCAGTAAGTTTCAGGGTAGCACTATATAAGGGTTTTCTTCTAAGAAAAAAATGTGTATATATATGTTCTATATTTGTCCCTCTATGTGTTCCAGAGTCAAATTTGCAAAAGTTGGACAGTATTTACTTGTTCTGAGTTCCTTTTCCATAGAGCCAAAAATAATTATAACATTTCTAATTACTCCTCTCCTTATAGGGACTGTCTTCAACAATATGTTTCTAATGTTTATGCTGTAATATTTGTGTCCTTTTGTAATTGACATAGATTTGATGGCTTAAATCGGACAAATATCTCATTAAAACTAAGAATTTGCTATTTCAGATACACTCAGTAATTTCCATCTTTCCCTCAAATTCATTTGGATTAATATGACATACCACTAGTGACAGCAACTGGATTTTTCAGTGTTTCACTAATTTTGTGAAGTAATGAGACAAAATGCAGTACAAATTTAATTAGTTGCACAAACACCATAGTATAAAGGTAGTGACCCTACAGTAACTGACTTGTTGCCTGGTATCCAGTGTCAATTCAGGGTTTGAAAGTTGGCATAAAGTTGTAAACACATATTTATGGGATATTCAAAAACCAAATGTCTATTTGGAGACTCTGTACCAGAATCTTTTACCAATTACCTTCTCTTAGTTAATGAATAGCTGCCTGCTCATTTAATACTGGTTGTGATTTATTTTTCAGTTTTGACTCTCCAAACCTATTCTTAACATTTTATATCTAGTCCATGATTCATTCTGAATTTTTTGTATAAAGTTAGGTTGATATTCACTTTTTGGTCTACAGATATCCATTTGTTCTAGTATCATCTATTGGAAAGGCTTACTTTCATTGAATCTTGCATCTTTGTCAAAACCCAGTTGGGCCTATTGGTGTGGTTCTATTTCTGGGTGCTCTACTCTGTTTGATTGACCTATTTGTCTATGCCAATGCAACACTGAGTTAGTCACTGTAGCTATAGAGTAAATCTTGAAATTGGATATACTTTAATTCTTCCCACTTTATTCAACTTTTTCAAAATTACTTTAGCTATTCTAGTTCCTTGAATTTCATATGAATTTTAGAATAATCTTGGCTATATCTATAAGATCTTGATAGGATTTGTATAGGAATTGTTTTAAACCTGTTAATAGAGTGGATTACATTGCTTGATTTTTAAATATTGAGCCAGCATTGAGTCACTGGAATAAACTCCACTTGGTCATGGTGTGTAATTTTAAAAATTTTTGCTGAATTTTATTTCCTTTGATTTTGTTAAAAGAATTTTTGTTTATATTCATAAATATTACTCTAAAATTCATATGAAAGTCAAGGAACCAGACTATATGTTCTGGTTTTCCATGGACATTTATGCCTGTTATTGTGGCTTGATTTCTTTTTCTTTTTAAATTTAAATTACTTTTTTTTTTTTTTTTAGAGACAGAGTCTTGCTCTGTCCCCAAGCTGAAGTGTAGTGGCGTGATCAAAGTTCATTGTAGCCTTGAACTCCTGCATTCAAATGATCCTCCCAAATTCTTGCTTAATTTTTAAGAGCACCTCTCTCAGTTTCAAAAGTGTCCTAGATTGAATAATAAATTTTGTCATCTAAAATAAAGTTATCATTCTCTTTCTTATATGTGTCATACTGGATAGATTGAAAACTGATTGAGGAAAGGGATAGCTCTCCATCTTTGTGTTGGCAACCCCACCTAGCTCAGTGCCTTTCATTTAGGGCACACTTAATCCTTGGGTTAAGGAATATTTTTAAAAAATAGGTATTTAAACCTGCTATAGTTAGTATTTTCTAGTGAACATCATTATCTTGGCTGATACTAGAACTTAAAATAGGTTGTGTGGGAGGAACTTACATCTACATAATACACTATGTGTTTCAGTTTGGGCAAGTAAAGTATAATTTAAGAGATGCATCTATAATAAATTGGAAAATATGCACTTAGAATCACTGATTTGCTTAAAGGCCTGATTAAAAACCCTATGCAATGCCAAGTGAGTTTATGACCTGTACTGACAAATAGAACTATAGAAAAAGAACATTATAAGATAGGGAATTAAGAAGTGATGGCTTTTTCTCAGATTATTTAGTAGGTTTTAGTAGTTTTAGAGCTGTTTATATTTTAATTTTTTTGTTTCTTAATCAGCAGATTAAGGTGCTGGTGAACTGCAATGAATGCTTTGCTAAGTCTTTACTGGATTCCCTTTTGTAGATCTTAAAACTGCAGGCACTACTTTTTTTTTTTTTTTTTTGACTTGGGCTGAGAAATATATATTCTGGGTCATATCATGAGGCATTTGTGTTTGGAGAAACAACATTCAATCAGACATGTATTTTAGAGAAGATTTTGTATTTAATCATTTTTAAGAACATGAGTAATCAAGAATCAATCTCCTGGAAATCTTGAATTTAGGGGTAGGATGTAAGAAAATAATTAAGCTTTTAAATGTTCATAAGAAAGGAGGAATAATTCAAAGTGAAATCGTTGAGTTGCTGTATTGTCTAAGGTAACTTGGATTTTCTGTTTTTTTGAGTGAAAAGAACTCAAGAAAAAATGTGGGCTTATTTTCAGGATCGTTAAATGACAATGATGCAGTAAAACTCATGAACCTGCGCAATAATGTGGAAATGATTACTTGGCGATGAAAAAATAAATTTCTAATTATTATAACATCTTAACTTGCTAAATTAAAAACAAATGAAACATATTTTTCTAACCTCTCTTTTATATATACTTTCCTCCTGGGAGGAAACCAATTTTTCCTCCTGGGAAAGGGAGACAATTGGAGGTAATTTACTTCATCTTCCTGAATATGTTTATGTTGTTGTTGTTATTTTGGTTTTAAGGAGTGGGGAGTTTAATAGGCAAGAAGGAAGGGGTAAGATAGAAGGAAGAAGCTCCCCTGTACAGAGCCAGAGGGAGTGGGGCTCCAAAGCAGAAAGAAGAGGTCCCCAAATACAGTGCACACCAGCCAGGTATATATGCAGAGGCTCGAGGCGGTGGTGTCAGATTTGCATAGGGAACAGGGGATTGGTTTGACCAGGCATGTTATTCATGTGCCTGATTAAACCAATCCCCTGAGCCCTCCCACTGTAGCCTTTTAATATGCAAATGCAGCGCACCATGATGTTCTACACACATGGGGATATGTGGGGGCAGTCATGTTGCTAGGAACATGTGAATATGTTTCTTATTTAAAGGAAGTAGAGGTTTTAATTTGATTGCAAAACTTGTCACTGCTGTAGGTTTGCAAATTGAGGAGGTGACGTATATTACAGAGTTAGTTTCAGTTCTGCAAGAAAAAGAACTTCTGGATATCTGTTTCACAACAGCATGAATATGTTTAACACTACTGAACTTTTATACTTAAGATTAAAATGGTAAATTTTATGTTATGTGTTTTTTACCACAATAAAAAAACATTTTTTTTTAACCTGGTCAATGTAGTCTATTTTCTGTGAATAAACTCTGGATTAGAACTTAATGAGAAATCTAAAATAATGAAACCTAGAGATTTTAACTGACAATTTTCTTCAAATGAATGACATTTACCTTGAAAGTCACAATAGATAAGGACAAAGAATCAGCGATGTACATACACAAATGTATAAGGATATAAAATTAGAACTATGAATTAGGCTAAATGAGCTCAGGATTACCATATTAATATTGTTACAGATTTGGCATTTCAGGGCTGAGATGACAACTATATTCTAAATCTTTAATTGTAGATTTAGTTAACAAACAGAAAACACCAAAGGGAAATAGATAATCAGGATAAAGTGTTAAGGGAGCATATGCATAATACTAATTTGCCACTTTGGCCAGTAGTATTAAACGCTTGTGTGACATAATTATTCTAACTTTTAACGTGCACAGGAGTCAACTCATTTCAATGAACTCCTCTCTGCCCCCTGAATCACTAACTGACTATTAAATATGGAACATCAGCTTTATCTTACAGTTTGATATAAAAAGAAATGTGAGAAATGTGGATTAAATCTCGGTAATATTAATATAACATCATGCCAGATTTGGAGGGATCATTACAGAACAGTTAGTTTAAATACCTATCTGATGCCTAGGGTCTTTCTGTGAAACAGGATTAAGAAGAGTGTATTTAAAAACAATAGCAAATTCCAAATTGGTTGTCATGTGGGCTCTTTCGCACTGTGATATTCAATCTATTTGGTGGATAGTAATTCCTAAGTGGTTGGGAATGGAAAACTCATTGCCCAATGAGAGGTCCCATTTCATCCCTAGTTAGCTTTGGCCATTAGCTATTTCTTCACTAGATGCAAAATCTGTGTCCACTTAAATTTTCCCTTCCCAGGATCTTTAAGAGTTCTCCATACAACAGGCTTTCAAATGTCTTTTTTTTTTTTTAAATCTTAGTTGCTAGCCTTTAATAAACATTTTCCACTTAAAAAAGTTTCCCTATAAAGTGTCCCCAATATTAGACTCAAAGTGATACCTAGTTTTAAGTTTAAATAAGTACCTCAATTTTAGACACTTTTCTAAATTGAATTACTATTCAATTTAGTAACATCTGAAAAGAAGGACAGCACAGAAAATGGCCAATGTTACTAACCAATGTTATCATGTTATTTTCAAACATGCTTCTTGCTTTATCCCTCATTTACTTATACAAATTGGTTTCTCTACTGCCCAAATTCCAAAGTGGTAGATTTTTTAAACCATCCTGATTCTCTTTCTTATATTCTTTGGTAATGTTTATTTATTTATTTTTTTATAAAGTGACATATTATTAAAGAAAATTGGAAGAACAGCAATGTTCTTTAAACAGCAATGTTTGAAGAAAATGTATCACCCATAATAATTATCCAGAGATAAGCATTCATTATTTTGCATGTTTTTATTTTTCTGAATGGGGTATATATATGCATGAAATATATGAAACAGTGTAGAGATTATATACACATTTTGTACTTTATTTTTTTTACCAAAATTTCATTTTGAACACTTCTCATTAATTGAACATTTGAAAAACCATAATGTGTAAGTTATGTATAATATTCCATTTATTTGTGAACTATTAGTAGTTCTTCTGTTTACATTGTTTACAATTGTATTTACATTGAATTATAAAAAATTTCATAATGGACATATTTCTATATAAATGTGTATCTCTGCATTTGTGATTATTTTATTTACATAGATTTCTTGAAGGGTTAATGAATCAAAATATATGAACATTTCCTGAGGCTCAGAGTTCTCTCTCTAAAAGGCAGGGTGACCATGTAGTTGATCATTCCAGCCAGGACATTTTTACCAGAACAAATGCTAACCTGGACAGAACTGGGACAAGAAATGCAAAGATTTAACTGATTGAAATGGAACATAGGGTCATCCTACTAAAAGAAAATAGAATTATTTTTCCTTTAAGTTAAAACTCTTCCAATGTTTACCCCTTAGTAGGATTAAAAAATAAATCCCTTAGTATGATATATTTTAATAAAGATAGTAAAAGTATATTATCATGATAATTCATTATTAGCACAAGAATTTATGCTTTCCTTATTCTTCAGAATCTGTTTATGAATGAATGTGAAGACATATTGAGTGTTAGAAATAACACATACACACACACACATACACACAAACTTAGGATCTACAGTGTAATCTGACTATAAAATTACAAAGAAGATCTGAACATAGCACATTACAAAGCATTACTATAAAGAGAAAGCCTGAACCAAGTAACCAACCAAGAAGTAAATAAAAATGTTCATGAAAGAACTTTATTAGTCTTTAAGTCCTTCCCAAATAAAACGAGAAAAGGATTTCACTCTATAATGGGATATTTTGAACTTTTATAATCTAAGTGAATAAATTAATTAGCTTGTAATATGAGAATTTTTTAAGAGGCAGTATGATATTTAAACATGACACAACTATTTTAAGGCAGTTTTTGTCTTTCACTTTTATTCTTTTGTCTTTATTTTACTTGTAACCTGTGATGAGGCATTGTGCTTGACAGGGGCAGATATTTAGGTGAGAATTCTAAGACAAAAATTAAGTAGGACATTTTTAAAAACAGCAGATTTAAAAGGGGTTGCTATCAGAGTTCTTGGCAGACAGTGATATTCAGTTTCATAGACAACAGTTTCCTTGGGTCATCTTTCTGAAAAATGAAATTGTGTTCTTTATAGAAAATATATAGCTGCTAATAAATATTCTTGCTATAATTTTAATTATAGATTTCTTTTACTATTTAAGATACATAAGGAGAGGGAAAATGTAAATTGTAAAGTTAGAGGTATGGTAGAATACTCGTTCTATTTTTCTTCCTTTCCAGTCCAGAAGTCTTTCATTTCATTTTCTTTGCCTATTGCACTGATTAGAACCTTCTGTATGGTACTATAGAAGAGGTATTGAGAACAAGTATCCTTGTGTTGTTCCTGACATTAGGGAGAAAATTGTTCAGTTTTATGCTATTAATTTAAGTATGATAGTAGCTGTAGGTTTTTCATAGGTGCTCTTTATCAAGTCCAGAAAATTCTATTCATATCTTGCTGAAAATTACTTTAAAATGAAGAATTCATATTGAATTTTGTCAAACTTGTTTTTAAATCTTTGAGATAATTATATGGGTTTTCTCATTTACTTGTTAATACAGTGAATTACATTCATTATATTTGATTGTTAAGACAATTTGCATTATGGGATGAACTTTACTTTGTTATGTTATTCTTCTTTTATATTACTGAATTTTATTTACAAATTTTATTTTGCATCCACGTTCATAAAGGATATTGTCCATAGGTTTTGTTTTTATTTTTCTTGTAATGTATCTCTGGTTTTTCCTTAATACTTGCCTCATAGAAGTAGTTGGAAAGTATTTTTGCCCTTTCCAATTTTCTGGAAAGCTGTGTAGAGTTGATATTATATCTTCCTTAATTTTTGCTAGAGTTCGCCAGTGAACCCATCTGGGCCAGGAGATTTGTTTTTGAAAAGCTACACAGTCAATTTTTAAAATAAGCAGGCTATCTGTTTCTTCTAGAGTGAAATTTGGTAGTTGGCATCTTTTAAAAATACCATTTTACCTAAGTTGTTGAATTTTTTGACCTAAAGTTATTGATAAAACACACTTACTGTTATTTCACTTTCTGTAGAATCTGTAGTAATGCCACTTCTTTTATTATGTGTATAATTTGTGTCTTCACCCAGTTTTTCTTCATGAGTCTCGCTAGCGGTTTATCAACTTTATTGATTTTGCAAAGAATGAGCTTTGAAGTTTATTAATTTTTGATTGTTTTTTGTTGATTTCTGCTCTGCTATTTATTTATTTTCTTACTTGAGGTTTAATTTGCTATTCTTTTTATTCTATAAATGTCAGTTATATCAAGTTGTTTAATAGTGTTATTTAAGTCTCCTGCATTGTTGCCGATTTTCTATTTTTTCTATCAATTATAGACAAGGAAATATTCAAGTTTCCAACCATAATTGCAGATTTGCCTGTTTCTCTTTGTAGTTTTATTAGGTTTTTACTTTGTGTAGTTTCAAGCTCTGTTACTAGGTGCATAAACATTTAGGATTGTTATGTCCTCTTATAGAACTGGCCCCTTTATGATTATGAAGTATTTTTTTTAAATCCCTGGCAATATCCTTTGCTCTGAAATATAATTTATCTAATATTAATATAGCTACTCCATTTTTTCTTTTGATTACTGTAGCATGGTCTACCTTTTCTATCTTTTTAAACTGTTTTTTTTTTTTTTAACTATAGAGTATTGTACATTTTGGGGCTCTAGGTTTCATATGGGTGGATCTTTGAAATCGTTTTGTACTTTTGAGGGACTTGGACCATATCTTCTCTCCCCTATGTGTGCCCCATTAACATGCTGAGTCAGAATGTTTAATAGTTTTATTTGTGAAGATATGGGGAAGGGCTCATTTTGTATATAAAGGGTTGTTGGATTTTATGTAGTCAACTTGAGCTAACAATTCCTGATGGACTCCCTTGTGGGATATGTCTAGCAGGCAGTTGAATATGTGGTTCTGGATCTCAAAACTACGTGTTCAGGAGGTGCTTGAATTCATGGGTATGGATGAGTTTCCCTAGTAAAACTCTTGAGAATTAGAGGACCAAATATGAAAACCTGGCATGTGTGAAAATTTAATGAGATAGAATCTGTAGTTTAGGAAAGTTCTAATGCAGTAGTGATACTTATAGTAACAATTTTTTTATATCTATGAATTGTTAAATACAAAAAACAGTGAATCCTGTATAATGAAAGATCATTTGGATATTTCTATAATCTGCAGATATTTTAATATTTCATCTAAAGTACTTGATCTAAATGTATTACCTCAGATAGCTTAATTGTCCATAAGTAGTTTTTTCTTAAAATTTAATATTGGATACCACAAAGAATTCAATTGTCTGGTAAACAGGTTACATAAAGTGCCCAAACAGCTCAAGTTTGTTAGCTTTTTGTTTAGAACTCTTTAGTTCCAAGTAATATGACAGAATATTAACATATTTTAAACCTTTGAAAAGTATGTGATTCAGTTGCCATGCCTCAGAGTATTTTCCCTAATGATCTTTGATCTTTGTTTAAGTGCTCCTGTTGTTGAATAATCTTACTCTGATTAGGGGTGGAGAAAATAGTGGGATAATCCCATTACATGCAAAATGTCACGGGCTGGATTCTTCATGCTGGAACTCTTGACAGCAAACTTTCAAGTTCCTAAGGGGCTTGCATAGGCTGTTCAGAAAATTGACCCTAAATAAGATTTTATTTTAACTTTAAAATGCACCTGTCCAAAAACTTTTAAAAAGATATAATAATATTTGACATAACATCTCTACTTAATTTTTTTTCATGTTGACTGTTGGTTATCTATGAAATTTATTATACTTATCCATAATCCAATGACAGGATAGAAAGTTGGATGGTTTATTATAAGTGATTTACCTAGAAAGTAAAGTTTTCAAATTCTAACTCTGGTTTTGTTATTAGCAGATTGTGATGTGGGCAAAGTCATACTGCTGGCTGATATTGCAGTCAGTCCAATGTCCAAATTACAGAAGGATTTTGAAATTATGTCTCTGCTGAAGGCATGATTACTAGCAATTTAATCTAACCATCCCTTCACATTTTTATAAAATAAAAATTTAATTTAAAGTCAAATGCAAGATTTGTGAACAGAACCTTATCTCCAGTTGAATTATCATTTTAGGAACTTAGGTGATAAAATTAGTTACTTCAGGACTGTGAGTTACTTGAAACATGAAACTGATTGTCACATTTATTTCACATGGATTTTTTTTCCAGGCCTATATAACTAAAATTAGGCCAGATATGTAACTTAAAAATAGTAAATACTGTAAACTATAAAAAAGATATTCTTAGTGTATATATATTTATAAAAGTCCATTTTATATTATCACTTAAAAATATGTCTATAGTCCCTCCTACAGTTCTATTAATTCTTTTCGTATTTTTCAGAAAATATTTACACATAGGAATTGCAATTATTCAAAAATCATTTTAGCATCATGTTAATGATAAGAATGATGATCAGCAAAGGTAATAACACAGCTCAACAAACCATTTAATATACTGAATGAAAAGGTACAGTTACCATAGTGAAACTTTCACTCACCAACATAATCAGTGGAGGAAAGACCTTAGGCCTTCAAACAAGGTGTATCCTAGAAACTAGGGTCAAGTTCAGGAAATATTATCCTCCAGTACTAATGCTAGGTACCATGCATGAATGGGATTTGCTATCTATAGCCATCTCTATAGTGACTCATATAGTGTGATTTTGAAACTCCAGGAGCTGAATATGACAACAGGAATAAACCAAACTAAAATATAATTACATTTAATGAAATAAAAAAATACATATTGTGGACATAGGTTGAAATGAATACAGGTAATAATCTTTCGTGAACTGTTGAAAAACCAGTTACAAAGTAAGCATTCTATTTGTTACACAAAACTTATGTATATCAAGGTTTCTTAGGCAAGATGGTACCCAGTTTAACACCCTTTTATTGTAATATCTGAGCATCACATGTCTTCATGAAGATCTTCATGATATAAATAAATAAATGGCAATTTTCATGATAGATAATTTTGGTTAATGAAAATAATTTTATTAGATTTTACCTCTTTCTATTATTTCTTTTAAAAATTATATAAGTAATGCATGTTGCTTTTAGAAAAATTAGAAAAATGAAATTGCATCACAATATTATTTGTACTTTTTATAAAATGTGATACTTTTAAACATATTATTTTAAAACCTAATATTTGTTTCTGTAAGTGACATCATTAGGTGAAGATATTTCAGTTAGCCCTAAGTAAGAAAAAAATATGACTACTACTATTAGGTTCATTTTCCATTAATGTGAAAAGAATAGCAGTAACACTGAATTTAAATATCAGAAATTTATATGCAAGTAATTTTTTAACCTGCAAGCCTGAGACCCAAATCCTATACCTGTAGGAATCCACTGAATTTTTATTTTCATCACCATCTTTTCTATACTAAGATTTATTCATAATAATTCTTGCAGTTATGTAGTAATGATTGCAAAGTAGTAACAGTTGGGTCATTTGTTAGCAAGTAATAGAAACACAATAATAGAAATGTTAACAAAAGACCATAAGGCCTGCGGTGACAATAAAAGGGGCTTTTATTTTCTGAAAGCAATCTCTTGATTCGGTAGACCCAGCCTTTGGAACAATATGAAAGTGCACTCTGAGGAAGGATTGGAGAATTAGAGATTATAAAAGCAAAAACTAAAATCCTGGGGAGGGGGATCTGGGGAGCCAGAAACAGAGACTTGCTTGGACCACCTTTAAGAACAAAACCACAAGTCTCTATTGGCTAATTCTAAGTGGTCAATTAGGAAATTTTTAGCAGCAGTCTGTTTTGGCATTGATAGACATCAATAACAGGAACTGGTTTAGCTTGATAGCAGAAAAAGAAGTCATGATATTTTTGCAACATTTTCCAAGAACACAGAGTATGTGACTGCCACCTCATCCTATCATGACTGCCCAGTTTTGCTTGAACTTGAGTGTCTCAACCACAGGGAGTCCATTTTGTCTGTAGATGGGGCATAATTTGACAGCAGTAAGTGTTACAGCCTGATGGATTCTTCTTGCTTGCTGCACAGAAAAAAGCCAATACACTGAGACAGTGGTGTTGCAGTACAGAAAGAGTTTATTTATTGTAGGGCAACTGAGTGGAAGAATGGGAGCTATTTCTCAAATACACCTCCCTGAGAACTCAGAGACTAGGGTTTTTATGGATAATTTGGTGGGCAGGGGGCTAGGAAATAGGTGCTGCTAATTGGTTGGGGATGAAATCATAGATCTTGTTCAAAAAATTTCTTGGTGCACTGAGTCAGTTTCTGGGTATGGGCCACTGGACTGGTTGAATCAATTCCTTGGTATGAGTCATGGGTTTGGGTGGAGTTAGTCTGCTTCTAGAATTCAAAAGTCTGAAAAACATGTCGAAGACCAAGATAGTACTGTTATCTGTAGGAATAATTGGGGAAGTCACAAATCTTGTGACCTCTGGCTACATGACACCTATGAAGTAAGAAATTATAGAAAAGCAAGCTAGGATACAATAAATGGTTATCATTTAGATACACTTACATTTTAGGAGAACTCAGGCCCTTCCCATAATCCTCACCTTGTGGTCGTTCATTAATTTTACAATGGCAGTTTTCATTCCCCGAACAGAAAGGGCTTAATTTTGGGAAGGGACTATTATCATCTTTGCTTTAATCTATAAACTAAATCTGTTAGCTTGACCTACACCTAGGACACTTAGCTTGTGATGTTGGAAGCAAAATAGAGTCAGTTATGTTAGATTTCTCTCAGTGTCATAATTTTTGCAAAGATGATTTCATAAGCATAGAGATTCTTTTTTCTCTTCAAAATTACTTCATCTGTGATATATCTCTTATATTCTCACACATATTTTTATCTTGGCCAATGTCTGTCATATACTTCATAATAATGCCACCTTTATTGCTCCTTGAGGTCATCTCATCTAGATGAAGACTGTTCCAGACAGACTCTGACCTTGTCTTTTGGTTTTCCTGATCCCAGCATTAGCCAGTTCGTAAGATGCATTACTAAACATATCACATTCTAAATTTTTCAAGGATAGTTCATAAAGAAATTTTTTTGTCCTTTTTATATGTTTAATGTGATTTTGAATTGGCTTGATAGAATAAAACATTTTTTTTTAATGTCTGGCATCTGTCAACTGTTCTCTTCTCTTTCATTTTCTAGGTTAGTGGCAGACCCAAATATCACTCTGAGACCCCCTTACTGTTCTTTCCTGATTTCTGTAACATTCAGAAACGAATGTTAAAGTAATGCTGCTATTGAGTTTGAGCTATGGTTGAAGTAGTAAAAACTTTGTAAAACATTTTTGTTCAGTAACCCATACTCAACCTGACCAGATGTCTTGGGACTTGTCATTTTTGTTAGGAAAATGTAGGATTTGTAGGATGTCAAGCTTTTATCCAGCCGTGAGGTGTCTAGTACCTGTTCCGGCATTAGAGAGTTATAAAAAAGCAGGGAAAATTTTCCTTTTGTCTTCTGAAGGTTTGCTGAAAATTATCTGACAAAAGACAAATTAATAGGAGAAAAGGCATTCAAAATTTGTTAATGTGCACATATATACAGGGGAGTCATTACAAAATATGAACTTAAAGAGGGGCCAGATAGTGATGCTTAAATATTCTCTTATGAGAGAGAGATGTATGGGTCTGGGAGGTGGAAGGCAATTATGAATAAAGCTACTATAAACATTCAGGTGCAGGCTTTTATGTGGACATGTTTTAAACTTTGAGTAAATACTGAGGAATGAGATGGCTGGATTACATGGTCAAAGCATGTTTAGTTGTGTAAGAAACTGACAAATTGTCCTCCAGATTGGCTGTATCATTTTGCATTCTCACCAGCAATAAATGAGTTTCTGTTGCTCTACATCCTGTCAGCATTTGATGTGGTTAGTGTTCAAGATTTTGGCCGTTCATTTCTTATTTGGCTACCCTAATGATTTTTTGAAGCCTGTCCTCTCTAACTGTGACAGCTATTATCCTATCTCCTCAGCTATTTTTTTTTCTTTTTCATCACTGAGCATGCCTAGATCTTTTACCCTTTAATCACGAAATTTTTTTTGGGAAATGTGCACCTTTAATTATTAAAGTTTTAAAAAATATGAGCTTTTGTGTCTCACACTTTCTTAAAGTATCTCCTTACTTGGAGATACTGTCTTAATTGATAATTAAGCCTTGTCAATGGAGATCAATTCTTCGATGCTTTACTATAAGCTAGCAGGTTGAGTTTTGGAGGATACTTACAGTAGCACCTACATTAATTTCTAAAGACCTTAATTTTCATTTTGTATATCATATAACTGTTTTCATAAATTTTATGTTAAAAAGTTTGTATTGCTCTTAATTAATGCTATATATATTTGAGAAATTAAGGCCCCAGAAAATAAGTCATATCATACAAGAAGTCAATAGCTAAACCTAGGGCACATATATTTCTGGGGAACTAGCCTTTTTTCACTACTAATAAAATCACTGCAATTTATTGATATATCAATTGTTTTGCAAATAGTTTTGAACATTTGTATTAGAGACTGTTCCTAGGAACTATGAGGGCTATTATGATAATTCAGACTGAAGTATCCTTAAGACTCTTGCAATGCAGTGGGAGAAGTAACATGTACATACAGCCGTACGACAAGATTTAAAAGGGCAAGTACTGTAGAGAATAGATAGTGTAAGTGCTGTGGGATTCTTATGGGAGAAGAAAGACTTATGAGGAGGAGGAGCAAAAAAAGAAAATTTTGTGGAGGAGGCATTCAAAATGTTCCTCTGAAGAAAATCAGTATTGGAGAAAGCAGCATGAGCAGAACTAAGGAAGGAGGAAAGCACAGGGTGGTATTAGTGTTGAGAACAGGAAATGAGTTCACCTCTGCCCAAGCTTATTGAGCATCAGTAAGGGCATGGGGACTTTCAGCTGGATGTGTATGGCTTTGGGTTATTTATTATTAGATTATAAACACTAGGGCTTTGATCAAAAGAGATCCATAAATAGATCTATGATTAAAAAGATTTTTATGATTTTAAAAATATTTAGTGATAAGGTTATATGTGATGGAAAGCTAGGTTGTATATCATTTATTTGGCTCTAAACACTATTATTTAGTTTCACATGCTAGCATATGTATCACGGGCATCGTTAGCCCAAGGAATTGGCAGAATAGTAGTGGTCCCCCCTTTATATTGTTATTTTAGAAATACCAGGAAAGTTTGTTTTACAAAATTCTCTGTCCTCTAATACCTGATATTTTCTTTTATATATTCTCTAAAAGCAAGTAATCAATGCCTTGATACATTTCCTTTGTTAAAATACAAAATCCTTCGGGCATAGCATGGGAATCCTGTGCCGGGTAAGAATATCTCCAAGAGGAGAATGTATAAGTCAAACCTGGTTTTAATATTTTTTGACTGACTTTGTAATTTTATCTACTCTGTTCTGATGTATTTCAGAAAAATGAAGGATATAAGTAAATAAATATATGTATATAAAAATATAACACACTGAGTTCATTGTTAGTTTTTATATTTTAATTAAAATTAAATAATCGTTGTTTCTGGCCTAAAAGGTGTTTTCTAGCACATGAAATCTGAAATCAGACCCTTAGTGGGTAGTTGGATTAGGCATCCTTCTTTGGAGGAAGGTTGGCTGTGCTTTCTTAATGACTACCTTGATTTTTGTTAATGAGCTATTCAGATATATAAAAAGACAATTAAGTTCACTTTCAACCTTCTGCTGTACTATTTTCATCTTGCATAAATAGTTCTTAATAAAGACATTTTATTCTAAATTGCTTTTATTTTATGTAATGCCAACTTTTTACTTAGAAAGAAAATACTTGAAGAGTCAGCATATGGTTAACTTATGCCACTCTTCACTTGTCTTTCTTGTTAGTATATTTCATGCTCTTCGCTATGTTTTTTTTCCTTATTCTCTATTATTTCTTCTTCAGTGTAAGAGCCATTGCCTTTGTGCTGCTCTTGGATGTTTGAACCTCCCTGCTGATCTTCTTTAACTGGGCCTATTTTGTCCACCCAGTACTCTAACAAATCTAGACTTTTCTCCCCATCATCTTCAGCCTTGCCATTTTTCCTAATATCCTCCCTCCCTCCTTCCCTCCCTCCCTTCCTTCTTTCGTTCCTTTTTTCTTTCCTGTTTAGAACCTGGAGGTTTGTATAGTTTGTTAATATTTACAAAGCACTAGTTTTGATTTTGTTCACAGTCTCTGCTGTGCCATATTTTGCAGTTGTTTTCGATTCTATTCATTTTCACTCTTACCAATTTCTTCTATTTTCTTTGAATTTAATATATTTTTGCTTTGTATCTGTTAAAATTGAATGCTTATTTAAATACTTGTTATTTTGTTTTAATAAACACATTTAAGACAACTTATTTCTTGTTATTACTTTGCTTTTTATAGGTATGGTTTATTGTGTTTCTGTTTATTTTCAATTCTAAATATTTTATAATTTCCTTTGTGATCTCTTCTTTTAAAAAATATTATGTTTATAAGAGAAGTTTTGGCTTTACAGTAAAATTAAGAGGAAAGTATAGAGATTTCCTATATATCGCCTAAATTCACTTGTTCTAGATTTTGGCCATTCTAATAAGTGGATAGTGGTATCTCATTGTTTTAATTTGCATTTCCTTGATGATGTATAATGTGAAGCATCTTTTCATTTATATTCTTTGGTGAAGTGTCTGCTAAAATATTTAGCCCATTTAAAAATCAGATTGTTTTCTTATTGTTGAGGTTTGAGAATTCTTTGTATATTTTAAATAACAGTTCTCTATCAGATATATCTTTTGCAAATATTTTCTCCCAGTCTGTGGCTTGTCTTCTCATTCTTCTTGATAGTGTCTTTCACAGACCAGAAGTTTTTATTTTAATAAAATATACCTTATATCAATAATTTTTTCATGGATAACTTCAGTATCACTTATCAGTAAAGATGACCAAATAATACAAATTTATCAATCGAGATGATTAAATAATATATTATTTGTACATTATTATACATTATTTGTATTATTTGATCATCTCTATTGATAAGCAAATGTAATATGTTTCTTTCATGAAGTTATACTATAGCCTCTCCCATTATTGATAACACCCACCAGAGTGATATATTTGCTACAATTGATGACCCTATATTGACACATTATTATCACCCAACACCCACAGTTTACATGAGGGTTCACTCTTGGTGTTATACATTCTAAGGGTTTGGACAAATATATAATGACATGTATTCACCATTACATGGTGTATTTCATTGCCCTAAAATCCTCTGTCCTCAATTAATTCAACTCTCTCTCTCCCTTTACCCCTGGCAACTAGTAATCTGCTTATTGTCTTGATAGTTTTGCTTTTTCTGAAATGTTATATAGTTGAAATTACGCAGTACGTGGCTTTTTCAGATTGGCTTCTTTCACCCAGTAGTATACATTTAAGTTTCTTCCATGTCTTTTCATGGTTTGATAGCTCATTTCTTTTTAGCACTGAATAATAGTTCATTCTACTGAAGGCTGTCATGGTTGCTTCTGTTTTAGCATTTATGAATAAAGCTACTATAAACATGCAGGTGCAGGATTTTATGTGGATAAGTTTAAAACTCTTTGAGTTAATACTAAGGAGTGAGATAGCTGCATTTCATGGTCAAAGCATGTTTAGTTTTGTAAGAAACTGACAAATTGTCCTCTAAAGTGGCTGTATGATTTCGCATTCCCACCAGCAATGAATGAGTTTCTGTTGCTCTACATCCTGTCAGCATTTTATGTCATCAATGTTCTAGATTCTGGCCATTCTAATAAGTGGGTAGTGGTATCTCATTGTTTTAATTTGCATATCCTTGATGATGTATAATGTGGAGCATCTTTTAATTTACATTCTTTGGTGAGGTGCCTGTTAAAATATTTGGCCCATTTAAAAATCAGATTGTTACCTTATTGTTGAGTTTTGAGAATTCTTAGTATATTTTAAATAACAGTTCTCTATCAGATACATCTTTCAGAAGTATTTTCTCCCAGTCTGTGGCTTGTCTTCTCATTCTTCTTGATAGTGTCTTTCACAGACCAGGAGTTTTTATTTTAATAAAATATATCTTTTTTTTTTAGAATAAAAAGAATAAAAGAGAGAAAGAAAGAGGAAGAGGTTTTAGAAAAAGAGAGAAAAGGAGAAAGAAAGAAACAGCAAAAGGAAGAAAAAAAGAATGAAAAAGAAAGAAAGAGGAAGAGATTTTAGAAAAGAAGAGAGAAAGAAACAGCAAAAGAAAGAAAGAAAAAAAAGAATGAAAGAGAGAAAGAAAGAGGAAGAGAAAGAGGGAGAGAGAATGGGATTCTTGTTTCATTGCCCAGGCTAGAATACAGTCTAAAAATGGGTATTAAAAACCTCTTTTATGCCAATAATTGTGCTTAACAATGGAGACAGGAAGGAATAGGGGATGAAAATAACAAATAAGCAGACAACCAATATTTTATTTAAACCTGTGAAATGCTATGCAATTGCTG
>PVKP010028846.1:0-29666 GCA_004027715.1 Plecturocebus donacophilus | reverse complement strand
TTTTTTTTTTTTTTTTTTTTTTTTTTGCTCTCCATTTGGTTGGTAAGGCTTCCTCCATCCCTCTGTTTTGAGTCTTTGTGTATCTTTGCATGTGAGATGGGTCTAGATACAGGATACTGATGGGTTTTAGCTTTTTATCCAATTTGCCTGTTTGCATCTTTTGATTGGGGCATTTAGTCCATTTAATTTTAGGATTAATATTGATATATGTGAGTTTGATACTGCCATTTGATGCTAGCTGGCTGTTTTCCCCATTAGTTGATGTAGATTCTTCATTATGATGATGCTCTTTACCTTTTGGTATGTTTTTGGAAGAACTGATACTGGTTGTTCCTTTCTATGTGTAGTGCTTCTTTCAGAAGCTCTTATAAAGCAGGCCTGGTGGTGATGAAATCTCTGAGTACTTGCTTGTTCCCAAAAAATTTTATTTTTCCTTCACTTATGAAGCTTAGTTTCGCTGGATATGAAATTCTAGGTTGAAAGTTCTTTTCTTTAAGGATGTTGAATGCTGGCCCCCACTCTCTTCTGGCTTGTAGGGTTTCTGCTGAGAGATCTGCTGTGAGTCTGATGGGCTTCCCTTTGTGGGTAACCCGACCCTTCTCTCTGGCTGCCTTAGCATTTTCTCCTTCATTTCAACCCTGGTGAAACTGACGATTATGTGCCTTGGGGTTGCTCTTCTTGAGGAATATCTTTGTGGTGTTCTCTGTATTTCCTGGACTTGAATATTGGCCTGCCTTGCTAGGTTGGGGAAGTTTTCCTGGATAATATCCTGAAGAGTATTTTCCAGCTTAGATTCATTCTCTTCGTCACATTCAGGTAATCAAATGTAGATTAGGTCTTTTCACATAGTCCCATATTTCTTGGAGACGTTGTTCATTCCTTTTTACCCTTTTTTCTCTAATCTTGCCTTCTTGTTTTATTTCATTGAGTTGATCTTTGACCTCTGATATCCTTTCTTCTGCTTGGTCAATTCGGCTGCTGAAACTTGTGCATGCTTCACGAAGTTCTCGTGTTGTGTTTTTCAGCTCCATCAATTCACTTATATTCCTCTCTAAGTTGTCCATTCTCGTTAGCATTTCATTAAATCTTCTTTCAAGGTTCTTAGTTTCTTTGTATTGGGTTAGAACATGTTCTTTTAGCTCACAGAAGTTTCTTATTATCCACCTTCTGAAGCCTGATTGTGTGAGTTCATCACACTCATCCTCCGTCAAGCCTTGTTCCCTTGCTGATGAGGAGCTGCGATCCCCTGTAGGAGGAGAGGCATTCTGATTTCAGGTGTTCTCAGCCTTTTTGCACTGGTTTCTTCCCATTTTTGTGGATTTATCCACCTGTCGTCTTTGTAATTGCCGACTTTCAGATTGGGTCTCTGAGTGGACATCCAGCTTGTTGGTGATGAAGTTTTTTCTGTTTCTTAGTTTTCCTTTGGCGGATGCCCGTTCCCCACAGAGCTGGACCTTCCCAGGTTCGGCTGTGCTTGCTGTGAAACTCTCAGTCCTCCGTGCTTCCAATTGCTGTTCTCCTTGTGGGGATGGGACCAGCCGAGCCCGACTAAAAGGGCACCCAGTCCCGTACACTCCACATCGAGAAGCGCTGTGCCAGGGCGCGGACAAACAGCCGTGCCAGCTAAAAGAGCTGCGCTGGCGACCCGTGGGGCTCTTCCACCAGCAATCTCCCGGTCTGTAGGCAACAAAAATTCGTCGGAAAATGCAGCGTCCACTCACTCTCTGCGCTTTCACTGGGAGCTACAATCCTGAGCTGCTGCTAATCGGCCATCTTGTCTCTCTCTCTCCATAACTGGCTTTTTACAAGGTACCAACTTTGCGCAAACTGTTGTACAAGGTCCTGTATATGCATTGTCTTGAATCCTACAAGGTAAGTTTTAGTTTCCTAACATTAACATTATATTCAAGGAAACCGAGGCACAGAGCTGGAAAATAAACTTGCCCAGGGTTTTCAAATAGTATTAATTGGAGTCAGGATTAGAACCCAAGTCTGTTGGATTCTAAGCCATTTTGTTTTACTTTTAAGCCAGGCTCTTCCCAGTACTAGTTAAAAGTGGTACAAATTTAACTTAGAAAATGTCTGCACCTGTGGGTCACACAGTGGTAGATTACTTAGCAGTGCACCTAATACCGTTCATTCCAACTCCCCATTGAAATAGCAATTAAAGTGGTTTAAATGGCATCTATTTAACAGCCCCCATCTTTACCCAGTGTTTCAAGAAAATGCCTAAAATGCAAAGAAAATGATGAATACTCGTAACTCAAATGGACAGTTTTGGGTGTGATTTAAATCTGCTATGGAGAATATTTTATTTAGCCAATATTCCAACAATTATTGGGAGGAAGTCTATGTAACTTGAAATGTGTTTTTAACCCAAGACAAAGCAGTCAGGTTTTTATGGTAAAACAATTCACCTAAAAGGTACATCTCTGATAATTTTTTCCCTTTATGTGTAAGTAATTTTGTGATTGCTATAAGCATGATAGGCAATAGGATTAAGCAGTGCTATTTCTCAGAAGCTCCTGCATACAGCATAACCGCCCATCCCCTTCTAACAGATTCACCATAGGCTTAGCTAGAACAGGTTTTGCTAACAAATTCTGCTTGACGTGAGAAAAGCTTCTGAAAATACAGATTTCCAAAAATTGTAGGAAGAGGGAAGTTGGGTTGAAAAAAACAATTTGCAGACTATACTTCTTTCACCCTGCATAAAAGAGCAGTATTATTTGCTCAAGGCTTGTTCTTGCCCCATTGCCAGCTCCCTGCCCTGGAGGCCTCGAGTCTGTGCTAACAATATGATTCTAAATTGTATTTGAAAAAATTAACAGATGAGAATATTCAGGGATTTGTGTGTGTGTGTGTGTGTGTGTGTGTGTGTGTGTGTGTCAGGGGGGTGGTGGTGGGTGGTAAGAAATAGTACCCAAGAGGAGTACTTTCACTATTTGATATTTTAAAAAATAATAGAAAATTAAAGTAATTAAGAGAGTGTATGACTTGGAAAAAATACTTGACAAATATATTTGGAATAGAATAGATAAGTTTGAAATGGACAAATGGATACATGTATAATAAATGAATGGCAAAGCTGAAATATCTGAAGGGAGGAAGGATTATTCAATACACTGTGCTGCAACAATAGATTAGTATGGTGGGCTGGGTGTGGTGGCTCACGCCTGTAATCCTAGCACTTTGTGAAGCCGAGGCGGAGGATCATTTGAGCTCAGGAGTTCGAGACCAGTCTGGGCAACACAGTAGAACCCGTCTCTAAAAAAAGAAAAAAGAAAAGAAAAAAGAAAAGAAAAAATTAAAAAATAGATCAGTATGGGAAAAATAAAATTATATCCCCACCTTACCTTATTTCGCAAATTAGTTCTAGGTTGTTTAAATAATTTGTTGTAAAAAATGAAAGGAAAACATTTTAAGAAAAAAGTTTACAAACTGAAAAGCAATGAATAATCTTGAAAGGAAAATATTGATAGATTTATCTGCATTAAAAGATGAAGATATATGACTTATTTTATTCTTCTGGGAAGACCAAATGAGAGTAATTTGTATTAAAATGCTCTGCACACTGCGAAGTGGAATATCATAAAAGTATTTGGAGCCATTGGTAGGAGGATGTAATTTTTTCATTTGGTGGTCACAATCCAAATTCTTTCTCCCAATTTCCACTTGAGCATGCTAGAATTTAGTTCATTACAGCTGTTTTCTAAAACTTTTTATTAAAAAATTTTTTTTAAAGATAGGGTCTCCCTATGTCACCCAGGCTAGTTTTTAACTCCTAAGCTCAAAAGATCCTCCCACCTCAGCCTCCCAAAGTGCTGGGATTACAGGTGTGAGCCACTGTGCTCAGCTTTAGAGCTGTTTTGTTATAACAAAAGCATAAATAGTAATTTATTCCCTACCATAGTTTCACAGCAAAGATATTCATTACTAATTTGAGAATGAAAGTAGCACCTAGCTAATGTATATGAATTCATTCTCTTAAATAGTTCCTACCTGAAGAACACAGGAATGCATTAGTGTGGATCCATAGGACTTGGATTGCAGTAACACTGCCAGCTCTCTGGAGTTGGTGAGGTTTCAGCGATAGGGAGGGGGTTCTGCAGAATGGAGACAGGGAATAGCTATGGAACCAGGGAAAGGGACTGGGTGGAGCTGTGTTTTCTTAGAGAAAACAGCCTGGGCTTTGGAACAGGTAGATGCGGCTTGAATCTTGACCCCTCACTCACAGATGAATATTTCTGGGCCAGTTACTTAATTTCTTTGTTCTGTTCAGAGAAGGTAATAATAGTGCCTGCCCTGGTTGGGTTCTCACAAGGATTAAATGATCATCCCAAGGTGGGGGAAAGTATGTCAAGTGTGGAGTCAGTGTCCTGTGGGGTTTCCTTCTCCTTCCTTTCTTTGTCTTCTTCCAGCCCATTTGGCTCCAGCTCTCTATCCAAGTTATTCTACAATCTTACCCTGAAAGCTGGCTCTGCGCTTGGCAATGGTGTTGTGAATGTGATCAAGAAAAAGACATAAGGCCGGGCATGGAGGCTCACACCTGTGATCCCAGCACATTGGGAGGCTGACTGGGGAGGATGGCCCAAGAATGTGAGAGCAGCCTGGGCAACATAGTGAGACCACAGGTCTCAAAAAGAAAAAGACATAGCTCAGGTCTTCAGGTTGCTCACAGTACAATACAGACATGGACACTTAAGCAGGTAAGTCCAAAGCAAGGTGTTGAGAAAGGATTACCAGAATTTTTTTGGGAGCTCCAAGAAGGCAGTTCCTGGAGAGGCTGAGAAAACAATCGAGGAAAGGTTATCCTCAAAACTATGTAGGAATCAATGGCTCCAAATACTATGCAGGAACCCCCACCTCTGTCTCCTCATTTCTTACTCCTCTCAGAGGCTTGAAGCTGACAACTGGGACCCATAGGGAAGGTTTTCAATAAGAGGGGCTGCAGCGCTGTTAAGAAAGCTTGTAGCCTTTTCTGCTTCCTGCGCCTCCCCAGCAACTGACTGTCTCCGGCCCTCTAGCAAATTCCTAGCTAATTGCCCCTCAAATTAGCTTGTCCCAGGAGTACACCGGTTCAACCTGACTCATGGATGAGGTGGGAGCATAGCTCTGATCTCACACAAATAAGAGTGTACATAGCTAATCTTATTACAGTGATGAGGACTGTGGCCATAAACAGGATCAAGAAGAAGACATTTATTTTCTCCAAAGTGATCCATAGGGAAGTGCAGCAAGTGAGATGAACAGAAAACATGGGGCTGGTGGCATTGAGGAACGACCCCTGTGCGATGCCTGAGCTGCACGAGATAGTTTGCTGCTCACAGGTGGCTCCTTCATCCTATGGAATGGATTAGGAGCCTCCATCTTGGAGAGTGCATCATTGTGAACTCCTGCTTCTTGGGTCATTGTTTCTCCTCTGCTGTGGCTTATGGGGCTATGGTTTTGCAATGTGATGGTCTTTCTGTAGAGGTGCCTCTTCTATTGTTAGACTGCTTTAAGCAAATTTTTCTTATCATGAACACTAGTAGGTCTTCCTGTAACTTTTACCCACTGGTCTTTATGCTGAGTCTAATCTATCCTCAGCTGCCACATTACCCACTGGATGCTTTCTATGCATCAGTTGTACTCCTTACTTCCAGCTACCCACCTCATTAGATGGGAAGGCATTATTATTCCCATTCTGCAGAAGAAGAAATTGATTCATAGAGGTTTGGCAACTTGCTTGAGGTCACAGAGCCAGTGGGTAGCCCAGTCATAATTTGAATACCTCTCAGCCTGACCCCAAAGCCTGTACTCTTACCACTGTGCTGTGCTATGTTTTAAAACTTCATTTATTTTTCGAAGTTAGAGACGAGGTGTCACTATATTACCCAGGCTAGTCTCGAGCTCCTGGCCTCAAGCAGTCCTCTGGCCTCGTCCTCCCAAAGTGCTGGGATTACAGGTATGAGCTATTGTTCCTGGCCTGAACATATTTTTTTTTTTTTGGTGGTGAAATATACATGATGAAACAATTACCATTTTAGCCATTTTTAAGTCTGCAGTTCGGTGGTTTTAAGCACATTCACATTGTTGTACAGCCAGCAGCCATCTATTTTTTAAGCATTTAAAGACAGCGGGTATTCAAGTCTTTTGGTAGTGGGCCATAAGATCATTAATTAAGATCGTTAATCTATGTGTGTGGGCCAATGCACTTCTATTTGGTAACAATGGCTTGGTGAATAATTATTTGGATGAAACTCAAGTACATAACCAAATTTAGGAGTTTTTGAAATATTGTCTTCTGTCAGAACTTCATAGTCTCTTATCTTCAGGAAATTAAACAAGAACATCTCACTATTATGTGGTTAATTACATTCGGTTTTCATTACAATTGCTAATTGATCCCAGCCTACCAGCTTGACATCTGGGTGCAGCAGGCTCACCAGGATAGTGGCAGGCAAGTAAATGCACCAGAGAGCTCCTGTGGGTTACCTAATTAGATAAGTTAGTGGTTGCTAAGAACCTGGGCAGCTCACCTTGAGGGTAATAGGCATTACCAAGAAGGGTGGGTATCTGGATTCCCTGAAAATTTTCTCTTCGGTTTGAACATCCTTATTTTTCCCCGTGAAACATAGATTTGAAAGCTCTTTATTGAGTGCACTGCTCTCCAGCCTACCGACTAACATTTCTCTCCAAGCATGGCATCTGGAATGAAACCCAACACTCCTACCACAATCCTGCCAGTACAGAGCAGAGCACACCCCCTTGGCCTTGGACAACATGCCTCAACCCATGATTACATCTCTGGCAGTGCCTTCATGTTGCTGGCTTATATTGAGCTTGTAGTTGGTCCAGATTCCAAATCTTCATATGTATTATTGCAACACCAACCCTCCATACCCATGTCCTTGTGAATTGGCCTTTTGGACTCAAGTGTAAGACTCTACATCTTTCAAGGATGGACAAAATGTGTGTCGCTCATGCCCATGGATCTTTCTAATGTTAGACTCTTGCCTCCAAGTACAGATCTGGCCTCAGCATCCTTCCCAACACAGTGCTTCGGTCATCTCTGATCATCTCTCAGAGTTGAGTACAAACCTCATAGTTTTCCTTGCTTTCCATTGACTTGTATTATATTTTATCTCATATTTAACCCATCATGGCAAAGGATTAATACAGATTCTTAAGAACAAGAAGACTAGTGATAGTCAAAGCATTAGAACTTGATAGAATTAATATCACAAATGTTTAGAGAACTTGAAAGTTGATTGTAGCGAAAGTACAATGGCTTTTATTAGAAAGAGTAATTATTTTCTTGCAGTCTAAGGCCTTATTTTGTGCACAGGTTATGCCAAAAACATAACTATTAGAGGAAATCATGATTGCACTTGCCCTCCGAGATTCAGCTTCTTTCTGTTCCCACCACTCTTCCCTATCGCATCGGGCTGGCTTTAGATTCAGGAGAAGGAAGGGAGAAGGGGAGTAGGCATATTTCCTCCTGTCTTATTCCAAAAAACTCATGTGGCAATATATTAATATCAGTTTTCAGTTCCTTCCTCTCTAAATAGAAATGAGTAGGGAATGGAAGAGGAAGACACTGGGTTGTCAGCAGTTTATCTTGGTTAGGAGAGAATGGGGTTGGTTTGAAGTTTGGGGTTTTGCAAAGATACGGAAACTAATCTTCTTGCTAGCCAAGGAGCCTGCAGTATCCTGCAGCTACATACTATTTATTCACATTTGCAAAAGTCTCTGTGATTCACCAGGTTTAGCAAACTAAAGCATCTTTGTCTTGATGAGTATATAAAACGCATATTATAGATGACGTAGCTGGACACCGATAACCGTTCTTTTAATATGTCCTAGTTTAGGTAGTTCAGGCATCTCATCCTGCAGTTGGGAGGGGTTTCCTCATGTGCCCTTGACTTGGTGCCATTCTAATGTTGACAGAACGTTTTCAGAGCCTGGTTTTCAAGAGCTCACAGTTGTTAGATGTTCAAGTTGCTATCATCTCTCCTCCCTTTCTGCTTCTGACCAATGGGAAGCACATATAAGGAATAACAGCAAGAGAAGAAAGTAACACTTGTCCTGAGGATAAGTTCCTAATACTCAAAGCAAAGTCTGCTAAAAGCTGGGTTGGAGAGCCAGATGCTGATGTGTGTCCTTCCACCACTGAGCCCACATTTGAGTCATTAGACTCATGTGCTCAGCCAGATAAGCGAGTGGGCACGTGAGTAGCTTGGCCTGCAGAGCACACATAAAGTCACTTCTCTGACCATCTACACAGCAGGAATACAGGCCTACTTCACCCACCCCAGTTATAGGTAGAACAAGAAGAATGGCAGCTCTTCCCACCGAGGAGGGACTGCCCAGGGGTGCTTACCATGTAGGAGCAGTAATGGAAGAGATGGTCTTTACCACAATAATGCCACCCACCAGTAACGGTGACACAGTGAGTGTGAACTCCCACTCATCCGTGATCCCTTTCCTCGGTGGGAAATGAGTAAGGGGTAGGAGACACCAGAGAATTGTGTCCAACACTCCAAAGAGTGGGGAGAAGGCCCTTCATCTACCAGTTGGGACTTACTACAAGCATAAATGTTCCTCCCCTCCCTGGCATCGATTCTGAAAAATACTGCTATTGTGCTATCCCCTGGAGAATGTCTTGTGATGTAATTTGAGAAATGATGAATGGGTAAGCAAACATGAGCTAAAAAGATGTTGGATATTTTCCCCTACTGCCTGTTTACTTGCAGAAAAGATGGTGGAATTTTGATTGGAGAAAAATGTTATGACTGGAAAGCTCCTCATGGATAATCTGCAAGTCACTCTTTTGTTTATGTAACGCAGCACCTGTGCCTCTGTGCTGATGGTGCAGATGTAGTAATGACCACGCTGAAATGCCAGCTGCAAGCCTGGGATCTAGGGAGCCTACGTCCTCCCTGGAGTAGGGGTGGGGGAAATCCAACTTAAAGAAAAACAAACATGAGAGATTGGTGTGGAGAGACTGAAAAGTCTGTGACTACTTGGCTTGTGAAAAGTGCCTTTTGTTTCTGAAGCAATATTATTTGCGAGGAAAATGAAACTTTTCCCTGTGTGAGAACTTTTCTTTTTGTATATATATTTTGTATTGGAATGCACTATGGCAATGTTTGATAAAAACCATGAATGAATTTGGGAATTAGGCCAAGTCAGGTTTAGGATCTGGCTCTGTGACCTATCAGGGTGACCTTGGCTATTACTTCACTTCTCTGAGCCTTGGCTTCCTCATTTAGAGTGAGGACAGTTATAGCCACCAGTCAGGGTTGTTGCACAAATTACAGATATTGAATGTAAAGTTCTGGCCCAGAATGAATTTTGGTGATGATGATGATTTTTTTTTTTTCTAAATGCTTTACCCTGCATCACGGTGGGTGGATTTGCAAGCTTTATTTTTGCTCAACACTAAATCCACGGGGATATTTGTTTCTTCATGTGGTCAGAAGAACTAGGTCAGATTTTAAAGTGGGAATTAGGAGATCATGTCCCAGAGAAATCCTTTCTGATCTGTATTGGTTTTTCTGGAGAATTAGATCATCCAAACATTTGCAGATTCACTGGAGGCTGCATTGCACTGCCAGATGTTGTTATTGTGATGGAATACTGCCCAAAGGGAAGCTTGATGGATGTTCTGCTCAATGATGACATCTCTCTCAACTGGGGTTTTTGGTAAGAGCCAGGCATTTGAGTAGTAGGAGTCACAACCAGTGAAGCTCTTCTTTGATCAACATTCCTAAGGCTTATTGCCATGTGAATGCATTATATTGGAATGAATTATTCTGGAAGTGAATGCAATATCTTGTGTTATATCTAGGGGCATGGATGGGTGGGTTGTTATATCTAGACAGGGAAGGCTAGAGGGAACAGGATTTTGAATGAGGTCCCTCTCCTTCAACTGGTACCCAGGGAAGACCTGGCTAAATAGAACATTCTGTTTGGCATAGCTATAGGCAACAGCAAGTAGTCCTGACAAGACGAGCAGTGGTGGGTCTTATTAATTTATCTAACAAACACTGTGCTGGACACTGTAGTTAATAAAAAAAAAATAAGAAAGATTTTCTGCCTTCAAGAATGTCTTGGTCCATTGGGGAAGGCAACTAAGCAGAGTTATAGAACAGAGATAGATTTCCTAGGGATATGGCAGGTGCGCACGAGTGGCATTGAACCCAGACTGGGGTTGGGAAATGGGGCTTGGAAGTTGTCCTACTGAAGGTGAGCTGGGGAAGGGGAGACATTTCCTCTTGTTTTTTTGACAGTAGCCATTCTAGCTGGGGTGAGGTGATATTTCATTATGGTTGTGATTGGCATTTCCCTTCCTCTTCTCAAATACAATCAGTGACAGAGATTTGGTTACCTGAACCCTGGGATACAAGTGGAGAACAGGCCAGGAGGTCAAGCCAGGCCAGCAGGTCAAGCCAGAATTTATGTAGGCACTAAATTGAGGATGGCCCAGAAGCTGGGGTAATCCTCACGGAGTCCGACAGTGTTAGGCTGGAGGTCTTGAAATCCCTTCTGCCTTGGATTGGGATTGGCGCTAGAACCTTCCAGATAAGGCACTTTGGTGGTAGCTGTGGGGAGGTAAGGCAGACAGACTTGGATCCTGTTGGCTACTCTTCTGGATGACACTTTCCTTTTGAAAACACTTTCAGGTTCAGAAAGCAAATGAGGTGGAGCCTAACAGAACTCTAAGAAAAGTGAATTCAAGGAGTGCATGATGCTATGCTTCTCTCTTCTTTCTCCTCCTTGTTCTTCTCTTTTTCTTAATTTCCTCCTCTAACTCCTTCTTTTCCTTTTCTCTATTCATATTTGTTGAGAGAGCACCATTGAGAAGTCAATTATTTATGCTATGTAAGTTTCTCCTAAAAGATGTAGGGAGCTTTGTTTTTATTGCAAAAGTTTATTTTTTTTGTTCTGGAATCGATTAAAGTATGACCTTTCTAAGAACACTGGAGGCCTGAGTCCTGTACTCAGCTCACATGGAATCCTTTGGCATGTCCAGGTTTTCCTTTGCCTTGGATGTTGCACAAGGAATGGCCTGTTTTCATCAGTGCAAGATGTACTGTGGGAAGCTAAAATCTACTAACTATGTGATTGATGGTTGCTGGGTTTGTAAAATTTCAGGCAAAGGGAAAAGCATCATATTGGTATACATGCTTTCGTAGCAACAGAGTATGTTTCCTTCCAGAATCACTTTTTAGTTGTGGTCTGTTCGGCTTTGACAATAGTTATCATTTATGGAACTATACAAAAGGTCAGTGTTGGGGAGGGGTGGGAGTGTCAGCAAATTACAGCCCACAGCCTTTTTTGTTGTTGTTGTTTTGCAGCCTGTTTTGATAAAGAAAATTTTATTGGAACATAGCTATGCTCATTTGTTTACCTATTGTCTGTGGCTGCTTTTGTGCTACAACAGCAGATTTGAATAGTTGCTAGAGAGACTGTATGGCCCACAAAGCCTAAAATATATATCATCTGGCCTTTAAAGAAAAAGTTTGCAGACTACTGTTCTGTGGCAAGTGTTGTACATGGTTGCTGTATATGGCTGCTTAGGCTGTACACTGCACGAAGACTAGTGTGAATGGTGCTCGCTGGGGTCGTGCAATGATCCTGGCATTGAACATGTACATTTGTTGGGCATAGAATAAAGTTGCCTACAAGCAATATAATAGGGTGCTTGAAATTTACTTTAAAATACTCCAGCAAAACAAAGCATGCCAACTGTGGGGGGAATGTAGGTAGAACACAAATGATGGAATTTGATCATTGTTGAATCTTAATGATTGGTACACGGGTTTATTATATGATCTCTTTATTTTTAATATGTTTGAAATCTCTTTTTTTTTTTTTTGAAATGGAGTTTCACTCTTGTTGCCCAGGCTGGAATGCAGTGGTGCGATCTTGGCTCACTGTGACCTCTGCTTCCGGGGTTCAGGTGATTCTCCTGCCTCAGCCTCCCAAGCAGCTGGGATTACAGATGCTCGTCACCACACCTAGCTAATTTTTGTATTTTTAGTAGAGACGGGGTTTCGCCATGTTGGTCAGGCTGGTCTCGAACTCCTCACCTCAGGTGATCTGCCTGCCTCGGCCTCCCAAAGTGCTGGGATTATAGGTGTGAGCTACTGTGCCTGGCCTGAAGTCTTTTATAATAAAAAATGGTAAGACAAAAAAAAAAAAAAAAAAAGAAAGAAAGACATGGGTCAGTGACAGATAAAGATTAAGCCCAAGAGGAGATTGGTGGGCAGATCAGGATTGTCGCAGTAATCCTCTTCAAGTACAATCATGCAGATAATCTGGTTAGTGTTTAGATTTGGGCAGTGCTCTTTGAGTGAAAGTGGACTAGTTTTTTTCACATTATTTGCTTCCTTCCCATATGCATTACCTTTATATCTAAGTTTAGTTAGGCACACACTTTTTATTTAGTAAAATCTCAGGGGATTATGATTCTACTTTCTTTACTTGGTCAGTTCTGTCATTGTCATCCTTCATGAACTTCACATGGAGCTAAATCACAAAGACATTTAGGTCAATGATGATGATGATGATACTTGTGGTGCTTTCTAGTTTTATGAGGTTGTACATCCCCAATGAAAAACGTGTTTCTTTTCTTCAATTGTAAACTTTGGTTTGCAATTGTACAGAAAATAAGATTTCAATGCATGATGTGGTTCATATCAGTAGTGCCTGAAACAGATGCATCTGGCCCCAGAAACTTACTTCATGTTGGATTGTGAACCTCCTGCTTCAGGACATGTGTACAAATAGCTCTTCGTATCTTCATTTTTTCCTCCACTCATTGTCCTTTCTTTCTTTAATTATACTTGATGAAGACTTATTATGAGCAAAGCATAGTTCTGGGTGCTAGGAACAACAACAAAAAAATAAGACTGGTTCTTCCCTTGGGGAATAGACGGAACCAGAGGAGTAAGCCAGTGAAGACCAGGGTGGTAAGTGCTAAGAGGGAGGCACTCTGGTGCTAGAGATGAGTAGGTAGCTAAGGAAATGATAGAAATAATAATAATGAAAATAGCTAACAATTATTGAGCATGTACTTGCCAGGCACTTTGCTAAGTGCTCTATATCATGACTTTATGTAATCCGTACAGCAAACTTGCAGAGCATATACTGTTTTCACCTCTATCACATAGGAATCTGTAGGTTACACAGTGATGAGTGGCAGAATGGGGATTCAAAATCAGGTCAAAACCATCCTATCCAATGTGCTGCAGTGCTCAGAACAGAAGGAACTTCCTGGGCAGAGACTCAGAGGTTTAGCAGTATAGTGCTCATTAACTCTTTAGGAATTCATACAAGATTGGCTAAGCATGAGAAATGTAAGGTTATTATTTCCCATTGCAAGTTAATAAAAGTATCTCTAGGCTCAAACTAGTTAGTTATGGTATAACATCAATTCTGATCTCTTACAGACACAATCTCAGGTTATTAGACAAGTCTGAAGAAAAAATAGAGGACTGAAAATTTAGAATGTGTATTCTTATAAGAAAGGTTTCATTTTCATTTCTGTCTATTATCCCAGAGAAAAATTAAATGGGCAGAATGAAATTGCAATCTTTTAAGGGAGAGATGAGTAGGCTTAGTGTGACTCTACCAGGTTGAATGTGAGAATCTTAGAGATGGAAGCTTAGAAGCTCTTTATTGTCTATAGGTAGAAAAAATATTATATATACATAGACATTTAGCATTAGTGTAATTATTCATGATGAAAACTTAGCAGGTGAATTAAAAATCTTCTCTTTCGTAGAAATATTTTAAAAGTTCAGAAAGAAAAGCAGGCAGAAAAAGGTGGAAGGAGCTGACTCGCTGAGTCTTCCAGTCTTCGTCTTTCTCTGGTGCTGGATGCTTCCTGCCCTTGAACATCAGACTACAGGTTCTTCAGCTTTTGGACTCTTGGACTTACACCAGTGGTTTGTCAGGGGCTCTCGGGCCATAGTCCAAAGGCTGCACTGTCGGCTTCCTTACTTTTGAGGTTTTGGGACTTGGACTGGCTTCCTTGCTCCTCAGCTTACAGATAGCCTATCGTGAGACTTCACCTTGTGATCATGTGAGTCAATTCTCCTAATAAACTACCCTTCATATTTACATATATCCTATTAGTTTCTCCCTCTAGAGAACCCCGACTAATACATTTTGGTACCAGGAATGGTTCTAGAGGAACGGTCTTAAGGATGAATTTCTTTAATTGGTTTTGGGTTTCTGAAGTTGGCTGCTTAAGCTGATTAGATCTGAAAATGCTGAGGACTCTACTTCTAATAGTATAGTGAACACTGATAGACTTTTGTGTGAACTGTTTAGAGAGTTATGCAAAATAAATGTATCTGATACTCCTGATTCACTGCTCTTGAGAGGCAAGGAGTTTAGTGACTCTATACATAATACTTTGACCATATGTGGAGAACCAAGGAATGTAATGAAGTTGGTTGGTTGATTCTAAGTTTGCTCGACAAAGTAACGAAAGAAACTGTTGAGCTCAGGGATTCTAACTCCTGGCTCCAGAAGCGCATACTGAGCCTCAAGTCTTCTAAGATTGCCCTGAGTGAGAGTCTTATCTCTTCTAGACAACGGGCTGAAATTGTGGAAAATCACACACAAGCTTTTATCATGCAAGTGCCTGACATGCAACTGAAAGGTGCATGCCCAGTCTCACCAGGTGTCTACTGTTAAAGTGAGGGCATTGATTGGAAAAGAATGGGACCCTGCAACTCAGAATGGGGACGTGTGAGAGGACCCTGATGAGGCTGGAGCCAATGAGCCTGTAAACTCTGATGAGCCTTTTTTGACAGAGGAAACAGCCTCCCTGCCCACCATTAGGAATGGGAATTACTGGCTGCCTCTGCTAACATCTGGTGAAGGTGTGAATGTTAGTGTCATGAGCTCCAAGACTTGATGGGTCTTGGGAGGCACCGGAGCCAGTGGCTTCCCAGCTTGGTTGGTAAGAACCTTTTTTCCAGTTGGATGACAACGCTCAGAGGACTGGACATCAATGAAAGGAGTCAAACCATGACTTGCTTTGTTCCTTCTTTCTGTCCTTGCCATAAAACCAAACCAATCAAATGCACAAAACCAACACGTATTTGAAAAAGATAGAAGTGGATTTGGGACCATGTTATACGTTCTGAGAAGCTGACTATTGCTGTCTTCCAGGAGCGGAGGGCACAGATAAAGGTCACATTGTCAGGACGAGATATGTGAGAATAACCATGAGAAAGTTAGGAAAGGACTGAAAAATTATAATTCAAATAGCTTGATATTGCTGCATGATTCTATTTACATAAAGAACAAATACAGGCAAAACTAACCTCAGTTGTTGGAAGTGAATATAGTGGTTACCCTGTGTATGTTTGTGTGTGTGCAGTGACTGGAATGGAGCTTGAGGAGGGCTCTGGGGGGCTGGAGTCTGGGAGCTGGTGCCATAAGTGTGTTCAGTTTATAAAAATTCATCAGGTGGTACACTTATGCTTTGTGTACTTTTTAATATAAACTTCAATGAAAAGCTAAAAATTAGTATGATACTATTACCAGGATAGACAGAAAGATAAAGAAGTAAGAATAGGTAATCCTGGCCGGGCGTGGTGGCTCACGCTTGTAATCTCAGCCCTTTAGAAGGCCGAGGCGGGCAGATCACTTGTGGTCAGGAGTTCAAGACCAGCATGGCCAAAATGGTGAAACTCTGTCTCTACTCAAAATATGAAAATTAGCTGGGTGTGGTGGCCCATGCCTGAAGTCCCAGCTACTTGGGAGGCTGAGGCAGGAGAACGGCTTGAACTTGGGAGGCAGAGGTTGTGGTGAGCCAAGATTGTGCCACCGTACTCCAGCCTGGGCTATTGAGTGAGACTCCTTCTCTAAAAACAAACCAACGAACAATAGATAATCCTGAAATGGATCGGATAAAAATGGAAAAAATATAATCTCAAGTGAGTGAGGAAAGAAGAGATTGTTTAAATAAAGGATTCAGGACAACTGTCTGACCATTTGGCAAAAATAACATCAGGTCCCTTCACCAGAATTAATTTGGGACAGCTTTATACTTTTAATATGAGAAAAGTGAAACTTTCGAAGCACTAGAAGGAAATACCCACATGTGATTATATCACACTACGGTGAAAATTAACAGGCAAATGACTAACTGGGAAAAGTTATTTTTAACATTATCTCTTATAAGTATAACTAACAAACAAACAGCTGATATCCATAGTCTAGTGGATATTCATAATGTAAGTATCATAATTAATAACTTCTAGCCTGTAATCATAGACAAGTTTACGGACAATTAAATTTATTTTTAAATGTGACATGTACAAATGAATCTGATTTATTTGGAAGAAATATTTGCCCATTTTTGGTTTATAATTATGACCTGGTAGAATTCAGAAATGTGGGTATAGCCAGACTCACCTAGGCCCTTTCTCCTACTGTCTCTGCCAACAGTGGTGCTGCTTTCCCAGGGGAAGGGTAAGATGTGTGGGTTTTTAATTTGCTGTGGATGAGAGATTTTACATCAAAATGTGCTGTGCATCTTTTTGCAGCTGCTGGCATTTTGTTGGAGATTGCCACATCAACTGACCCAGTCTCAGTAAGATTCTATTAAACACATTTTCAAGTGAACCATCAAGGAGTCTGTTTCCCAGTTGTTCAGCTGTGAATAGTGTGCCCTGCCCTAGCCAGAGAATTATGTTGTGTCTGATTTGTTCATATATATTTAAGAAAGAATAGGATATATATGCCTATATCTATATATGCATACATAGATATATAGATACATCCATAGATAGACATAATATATATTTTAGTATATATTTAGAATAGTATATGCTTTTGGTTTGAAAAAGTCTCATACTAAAAAGTCTTCTGAGTATGAGGGTGAATTTCCCCTAACTAAATTTAGGTATGTTGAGTTGAAGGAGACCATAACTGAAAATGCTCTGGCTGCATCTGGACCATGGGATCCTTTGGGATTTCTTTCATTTGACCACATTCCAATCATAGTGATTTTGAGCATGGATTTTGTTCCCCAGGATGTGAGTCCTCAAATAAATTCTTCTCTTAGGTTTTGTTTATTTATTTTAAGAAATTTACCTCCAGGTTTATAAATTCTTATGGGTCAGAAATATCTACATTTTCAATATAGATCAAAACTGTCATAAAGCTGTTATTTATAAGAGAAATAGGAGGTGAGTGAGATAGGGCCTGATTCTTTGAAATTGTTTTTCATTGCATTATTTAAAATGTAAAACTCTTGGGAATTGTATATGTTAACCAATAGATTCATGTACTTCTAATTGCCATTTAACAGATAAATTAAAGGATGTGGGAATGTCAACCAGCACAAGCTAACATCATTAACTGATCTTGCTGCTTTATTTTTATTTTTGAGACAGTGTCTCACTTTGTCACCCAGGCTGGAGTGTAGTGATGTGATCGTGGCTCACTGCAGCCTCAACTTCTTGGGCTCAAGCCATCCTCCCACCTCAGCCTCCTGAATAGCTGATACTATAGGCACATGCCACTCTGCCTGGCTGATTCATTTATTTTTTGTAGAGACAAGGTCTCCCTCTGTTGCCCAGGCTGGTCTTATTGTGCTGCTTTTAAGGAAGAGCAGAAGGAGAGATGAAGTATACAATGAGAAAAATATGGACGGGCATGATGGCTCATGCCTGTAGTACCAGCACTTTTGGAGGCCACGGAGGGTGGGTCACCTGAGGTCAGGAGTTTAAGCCCAGCCTGGCCAACATGGTTGAAACCCTGTCTCTACTAAAAAATACAAAATTAGCCAAGCATGGTGGCGCATGCCTGTAATCCTAGCTACTTGTCAGGCTGACGCAGGAAAATCGCTTGAACCTAGGAGGTGAAGGTTGCAGTGAGCCAAGATCACACCACTGCACTCTAGCCTGGGCAACAAGAGCGAAACTTGCCTCAAAAAAAGAAGAAAAAAAAATCTACCTCAATGTTCAGATCAGAAAAATTATGACATTTTGACCATAATGGAGAATTCACTTTATGCCAATTATGACATTATTTGGGTTCGTACACTGTTCCAATTTCCCCCAGTCATCTGGTTACCACCAGCGGCAATATATGTTTAAGTAAATTAATTTTCAGCAACCTTGTAGTTGCAGTTTAAGTGTAGTTCCACAGAGACCCAAAACCAAACCAAACAAAAACCTACCATTCTTCATGAGGGTTGGATCATAGTAGTCACCATTTGTTGTATGTATCTGAAAGTGGACTCTCTCAGACAAGTGCAAATGAGTGAGGTCATTTCTATACAGAGCAATAAGCATATACGGAACTAGTCTGTCAGGGATGAGGCTGACTGCACTCTTTCCTCCATGGGAGGGAGCTGAGTATGTGTGTGGGAAGTAAGAGACCAACCAGTGTTGTTAGAAGCCATCAGTCTGTGCTGGGGAGCCCTGGGGATGGGCTGGATGTCTAGGAGGGGCCTTTTAGTGGAGATTCATAAGTACTGGGTTGTGGAAGTCACAGTTGATTAGAAAGGAGCACTGATACCTCTTAAATGGTGGGAATGACACAGTGGAAAGAAGGAGACACACATGGGTGGCAGAATTGACTTTTCTTTCCATCATGGCTAATTAAGGCGCTTAGGAAAGTCTCTAGAGTGGTTTTCATATAAGGAAGCCTAATTTGCAGTATAATTCCTAGTGCTGTTTAACAGATAAATGGATACACTTGCTAATTTGACCCCCCCACCCCTTTTTTATCCTGTCAGGAGGAGACTCAGGGGTTGAATCAACCATCTTAGCTCGTCCCTTTGGGGACATCTGGAAGTCACCTCATAAATTATTTATTTGTGCCATTTTATTTTCAGACGAGGCAATGGAGATTAAGAGACCCTGTTTAAGACTCCAGGTCACTCTTTCATTCCCATTTAGTTCTCTGGTAGAATAATATAAATTCAGCTCTGGGCTCCCCATTCCTCTCTCTCCAACACTACTTTCATTATGATTTTTGGGTGATGTCAGTATCCCTAAGGATGATGTGTCCAATGTCTGGCCCATCAGTTCTTTGACCTCATCTTCTCCCATGATCGTGTCCTTCATTTTGCCTCAGATACTCATTCTATATAACAGTGAGATAGTTTCATTACCCATCACTGGATCCTCTTCACAATCTCAATGTCAACATTTTACTCTTTGGTCTCCTGCTCCTATTTTTCTAGCAAATTCCCTTTAGTTTTCCAGTTCCACCAATGGATCAGGCTGGGACGCCCAACCCCTTGACTCGACTGCCTCTCACTCTCTCCTATGCCTCCTTTTCCTCACCTGGCTTAGATTCCATGGTCCATGATTGATACAGACTCACTTGCCTACGCTCTCTTATTCCATTGTCTTAATATCAACTATCGAATTAAATATGTGTGGTTGATTGCTGTTTGTTTTCTTCACCCAACCCCAGACTATACACTCCTTGCTCCTTGCTGTAGCCCAAGTGCCCAGAACATAGTTGGCACAAGGTAGGTACTCAATAAATATTAGTTGAATGAATGAATAAATAAATCAGTGAAGGTAAGAGTAGCTTTCAGAGGAGTTAAATTACAGTTTTGCTCTAGAGTAGTTGAGCATATGCTTCTGTTTTAATTATTTTGAATGCTATATTATTTCTATTTTTCTTTTCTCCCCGCCCATAGAAAAAAGAGCCTTGTTGTGAAGAGCATTCCTTGTGTCTCCCTTTTGAGGAGCTGATCATAGGGAAGCCTGAGAATCGCTGTCCTTGCCCCTTAGGGTATGCAGAGGGCAGGTGGTAAGGGGGGAAAGGGTATTTGATGGGTGCTAATTCAGAAGCCATCCCAATGTCTAACCACAGCTCATGGTTATGTCTTGGAAAGAGATAAATCGACAAGAGTAAACTGTTGCCTTAAGTAACAACTTCTTGGTGTCTTTCTGGCTTTTTGGAATCTACCTCCAGGTGCAGATGATTCAGTAGGCAATCGGAATATGTGTTAGAAGCTTGGGATAGAGGTTTAGATGGAGGGAGAAATTTGGGAATCAGCACTGTAGGGCTATAATGCAGATGTGGATGAAGATGTAACCTTCTCAGGGAGAATGTTTATAGAGAAAAGAGCAGAGAGAAAAGCCATGGCAGAATCCTGAGACGTGAGCTCAGCATTCCTAGAGAGAGAGAGAGCTCTGGTGCCATCAAAACACGATGACAAAGTGACACATAATGAAACAAAGCAAGCACGTCTGCATACGCAGCATGCTCCATCACAGACACAGCTATGGTGCTGAACACTAGTTACCTGGGGATTTTGACACACATAAAAGCTTATTGTAATTTGTCTAATTGATAAGAATTAATTTACTAAAATATAAAATGAGAATTGTAACTTTGAAAGGGAGAAGGGTGGAGTGGAAAGGGCCAGCCAGTGGTATTACAAAGCCCCTTTTTTTTGAGATGGGGTCTTACTCTGTCACCCTGGCTAGAGTGCAGTGGTGCAATCTTGGTTCACTGCAACCTTTGCCTCCTGGGCTCAAGTGATCCTCCCACCAGAGCCTCCCAAGTAGCTGGGACCACAGGTGCCATGATGCCCAGCCAATTTTTGTATTTTTGGTAGACACAGGGTCTCACCATGTTACCCAGGCTAGTCTTGAACTCCTGAGCTCAAGCAATCTTCCTGCCTCGACCTTACAAAGCCCTTTAATCTAGCTCCAGCCATGACATTAATTGCCCTCATGAGCTCAAATCCCAGGCCTCTGACATTCTAGCATCTCTGGGCCTTAGTTTTCTCATCTTTGTTTATTTATTTTTATATTTTTTGAGACAGGGTCTCACTCTATCACCCAGGCTGGAGTGCAGTGGCCTGATCATGGCTCACAGCAGTCTTGACCTCCCAGGCTCAAGTGATCCTCCCACTTCAGTCTCCAGAGTAGCTGGGACCACAGGCATGCACCACCATATCCAATTAATCTTTAAACGTTTTTTTGTAGTGACAGGGTCTCACTATGTTGCTCAGGCTGGTCTCAAACTCCTGAGTTCAAGCAATCCTCCTGCCTTGGGCTCCCAAAGTGTTGGGATCATGGGTGTGAGCCACTGCTCCTGGCCAGTTTTCTTATCTTTAAAATAAAAAAAATGGTCACTACTTCAGTGAGTCCAAGGGCAGACATAAGTAGCGTATCAGAATTGGGAACAATCCCCCATAAAAGCATGCATCATCTGTCATCTGAAAAAGCATACTGGATTTTATCATCAAGTTTTGTATTTGTAAAATGAACAAAAAATCACATACATTGATTTTGGAGTTACTGAAAGTAAAACTCAACCAAATTTTCTTGGCTGATGGGACTAAGATCAAAAGAGACAGAGAAACCTGGGACTAGATGATTTACAAATGGTTCGATTCTGCAACTCCATTTAGAATACTGATAAATCAGTGTTTGATTGCTATTTTTAATCACTGCACTTTAGTAGGAGGTGCAGGAAAAACAGCTCATACCAAAGACCTGTGTTTCAGCAAATAAAGAAGCTTTAAACCAAATAAATCCCAACAAAGATAGTGTGGCAGACATGATGATACCCTTGGCAAGCTTTCCTCATGAACTGTCCACAAGTAGCTGATTGAGCCTCACTTGTTCAGGTATGGATTTGCCATAGCATTCGGGGCAAGGCTCAGTGCTGTACCCCCTCACAGGGAGCACTCAGCTGGTCCCAAGCAGATAATAATTACAAACCCAGCAGCTCCCCACTGAAATTCCCCTGCCTTCTAAGAGCTTTCAAAGAGTCAGAGATTAATATACAGGGAACAATGTGTTCCTATGAAGTACTTTCCCTTTGTGATTAATGCTTAGATGGAGAAGTACAGCAAACACCTGAAAGCATTTGTGGCAGAAAGGACCCATGACTTAATGCATGAAAAACACAAAACGGACCACCTGCTCTGTAGTAAGTAATGCCATATTGAAGTTACAATGTCAATAATAAAATCTGATTTGGTTAGTTCACACATTTCTACTTGTTTCTCTGAAGTGTTCTTTTCTGAGAGCTAATTGTTGAAGCCATGGAAATGACAATTTTATATCTTAGTTTTAGAATTTTGTGTTCTACTTACATGGATTTTTAAGGGTTAGTTCCCATTTGTACTAGGATTTCAGTAATTCTCTGTCCCTTTAGCAGAAGTTACTGTGTGTCAAAGGGTGAAGGTGAAAGACAAATCTTTACCTCGAATGCCAGGGAAATAATTTAATATCAGCCCTGGATCTCAGGCAGCTGTGCATGAGTTTTGCAAGAAAGTGTCCAGACTCTGAGGAAGTGGAACTGGGAGAGCAGCCCTCCTTGGAGGCTGCAGGGCAGGTGCTCAGGCAGGTTGAGGATTCCCACTCCTGGGGTGGAAGGAAAACCTATGACATAGACACAGATCAGAGCTTGGGTTCTGAAGTGGACTGGAACTCCACAAGTATCCCAGCTTTGCTTTCTTCTAGCTTCGTGACCCGTCGGCAAGTCACTTTCTGAGCTTCAATTTCTTTATCCTATGATATAGGGTTAGAAACTATACCTACTCCATAGGATTATCATTCATATTAAATGAGTTAATGCATGTAACACTTAGCAAATGCTTGGTACAAATAGAGTAATAGATGCTATTACTATTATTATTTATAAGTGAATCGACTAGGATCTTAGTCTGTTTGGTTTTATTTTTTTGGAGACAGAGTTTTGCTCTTGTTGCCAGGCTGGAGTGCAATGGCACCATCTCGGCTCACTGCAACCTTTGCCTCCTAGGTTCAAGCAATTTTCCTGCCTCAGCCTCCTGAGTAGTTGGGATTACAGGCATGTGCCACCATGCCCTGCTAATTTTTTGTATTTTTAGTAGAGACGGGGTTTCTCCATATTGGTCAGGCTGGTCTTGATCTCCTGACCTCAGGTGATCCGCCTGCCTCAGCCTCCCAAAATGCTGGGATTACAGGTGTGAGCCACCACGCCTGGTTGGATCTTTGCTGTAATGATCTGCCATACCAAGGAAGAAAGTCAGTAGCAGGTATCTGGCAGAGAGAGTGGCTGTCGCATCCCCAGGCTTAGGTGCTGATTTGGTTTAGCTCTGTGTCCTCATTCACATCTCATCTTGAATGGTAATCGCTGTTTTTGGAGGTAGGGACCTGATGGGAGGTGATTGGAACATGGGGGTGGTTTCCCCCATCCTGTTCTCATAATAATGAGGGAGTTCTCACAAGAACGGATGGTTTTAAAAGTATTTAGCAGTTCCTTCTTCCTTCACTGTCTCTCTTGCTGCCTTGTGAAGAAGGTGTCTGCTTTCCCTTTGCCTTCTGCCATGCTTGTTAGTTTCCTGAGGCCTCTCCAGCCATGCAGAACTGTGAGTCAATTAAATCTTGTTCCTTTATAAATTACCCAGTCTTGGCATTTCTTTATAGCAGTGTGAAAACAGACTAACACAGGTACCTAGGCAAGGTCCACCAGCATCTCAATAGATTGTTCCCATTATCTCCAGGTCCAAAGTTTTCTGTCCTCTGCCCTGGTTTATAATCTTGTTGGGTGGGCTAGGATTGCCCAGAATGTGCCAGGTGTAGAAGTTCCTCATGTGTTATTGTAGAATGCTCAGCTCCTCCTTGCACAGAATTTCTCAATTCTGGCTGCACATTACCATCCTCTGGGGACTTTTATAATAAACTAATGCCTATGCCCCACCTCTCAGATATTCTGCTATAATTATTTGGGGAGAAGATTCAGGCACTGGTATTTTAAAAGCTCACTGGTGGATTCTAATGTGCAACCAGCTTGGAAAACTACTGACTAGCAGTTTAATAAGTAAACTAAGCATTGTTTTAATGCAATAAAATGAGTAAACATCTGGTAGCACAATAATTGCCAAACCCATAATTCTTTAGTAACCAATAGGGATAATTGGTTCTTCTTTTGACCTCTTTCCAGCACTGGACATGGCTGACCTCTGTTTTCTTTTTGAAACTCTCTCCTCCTACACCCTCTCTCCTGGTTCACCTCCTGCTGCTCAGCTTGTTCCTTCTCAGTCTTTTCAGCAGCTTTGTATCTTTCATACACCTTGGGCATTAACAGTTTTTTTGGGAGGTCTATTCCTGGTATGCTTTTTATTCATTCTAAACTCTGATTTAGGCTGGGTGCGGTGGCTCATGTCTGCTATCCCAGCACTTTGGGAGGCTGAGGTGGGTGGATCACCTGAGGTCAGGAGTTGAGACCAGCCTGACCAACATGGTAAAACACAGTCTCTACTAAAAATACAAAAATTAGCTGGGTGTGGTGGTGCGTGCCTGTAGTCCCAGCTACTTGGGAGGCTGAGGCAGGAGAATTGCTTGAACCCGGGAGGTGGAGGTTGCAGTGAACTGAGCTTGCATCACTGCACTCTAGCCTGGGTGACAGAGCAAGACTCCATCTCAAAACAAACAAACAAACTCTGATTTAGTTCAGCTCGCAGTTTCCAGCACCACCTATATATGCCAGTGATTTCCATACTTGAAGTTTTAAGCCTCCATCTATCTTGGGATCCAGGAATATCATTCCAGGCACTGGATATTTCTGAGCCACCAGAACTATAGCTGTTCAGCGATCTTTTTATCTATCCATAATTGCCAAGATGGTCATTACTAATCTTTACTGCTTTCCTTACATCACTTTTAAATCTCATCTCTCCTCATTCCCAGAGAATCACCTGGCTTCACCACCACATCTTATAGGTTTTAAATATGTCTTCACCACCATATCTTGTAGGTTCTAAAGTATGAAACTGACTGACTTCCAACTATCATGAAACTTACCAAATAAAGGCCCATCTCTACCTCGTTTCTTATTCTGCAAACAGAGGAGCTGTGCCATCCACTTTCTGAGGCCAACCTCTTCACTTGGGTTCTGGAACCCATCCTTCTGCTTCATTTTATTTAGACATTGAACAAATACTAATTATCTGCTATGTGTTAGGTATTGTAATAGGCAGACAATACAGTGGTTCACAAGAGCTGATAGTCTAGTGGAGGAAGACAGAAAAGGCACTGACTAGTAAATAAATATGATACATCGGGTGATGATAAATGCAGGAAGGAGAATAAAGCCATGTAAGGAGTAAGAGAGTGACTGGGGCTGTTTTCCATGGTGTGGTCAGAACCCTAAATGAAGTGAGTGACTTCTAGGGGAAGAGGGGCAGGAGGAGCAGAGGTAGGACCATGCTTGGCAAGTTTGAGGGACAGCAAGGGGGCTGGTGAGTGGGACGGTGGGGTAAAGAAGTAGACGATAAAATATAAGATGTAGTTGGGACAAGCTTAAGCATGGCTTTGGACACCTTAGTAAGAACTGCAGATTTCTCAATGCTGTGAGAAGCACTTAGAGGGTTGAGCAAAGGAAAAATATGATCTGACTTATTTTATAATGAATGCTTTGGTTGCTGAATAAAGAAGATGGTAGGAGAGGTAAATGTGGAGCCAGAGTGCCCAGTTAGGAGGTTAAGTCCATAGGAAGGGTAATGCTGGCTTCAACTAGGGATGTGGCAATAAATTAGTGAGAAGTGATCTAATAAAGGATTTATTTTAGAGTTAGATATTATCGCATTTGCTCTTGGATTAGCTCTTGGATATGCAATGTGAAGGAAAGGAATCAAAGATGCTTTGTATATTTTTGGCTTAAGCCATTGAGTTGCTGTTTATTAATTTCTTAATCTTGGGGATAAGTCACTTTTGGGAAGAAAAATCAAGACTTAGGACATGTTATTTCAAGACTATTAGCCATTCAAGTGGGGATGTCAGTTAGGCATTGGTTATATAAATTTGAAGTTCAAGAAGGGGTTCCAGGCTAGGTATATAAATTTGAGAGTAATCGACATGTACTGATAGATTGTATATTTAAATTATGAGAAGAGAAGAGATCTGCCTACTGTGCTCTGTGGTCCCTCAATGTTAAGGCCTGGGAGAGAGAGAGGACAAGCCAGCATGGGGAACTGTGACAGGGTGGCAGGAATCAGGATTAGACAGTATCTCAGAAGCCACATGAGGAAAGTGTCTCTTGCAGAAGTGAGTGAACTGTGGTCGACTGTGTTAAATACTGTGGCTGGCCAAGCAAGGTCAGGTTGATTCTTAAATCAACCTCTGCATGTGACAATTGAGAGATCCCTGGTGGCCTTAACAAAAGCAGTTTCCGGGGAGTGTGGAGAATAAAAAACCTGCTTTGGCGTGTGTCCAGGGGACAATACGGCAAGAGGAAGTGGAGGGAGACAGCGAGTATGGGCGGCTCTTCTCGGGAGTTTTGCTCTAAAGAGGAGTAGAGAGATGAAGCTGTAGCTTGAGTAGTCAACAGACTTTTATTAGGTTTAGGAGATGAGTAGCTGAAGGAAGGACCCAGCAGAAAGGAAAACGTTAGTGGGCCTTGCTCTATCAGTTATCTTCTTTTTCCATTGCACCCCATCCTCCCAGTGTCTCCTTTGGTTCTTACTCTTTCACCTCAGTTTATAAATATGTACAGTCTTCCTTTCTTTTAATTAAGTGAAATCTCAGGAGCTTCAGAACCAGACCATTCTGAGTTCAGAGTTGCCTTCTGCCGCTTTCTTGGCTGTGTGACTCAATCCCTTTGAGCCTTCGCATTTTCATCTGTAAAATGTAGGAAATAACCCTAACAAGTCTATTGTGAAAATTAAATGAGATAATGACGATAAGAAACTTAGTGCCTAGTTTTTACACTTGATCTTAGCCAAAAGGCCAAGAAGCAATTAGTGCCTAGTTTTTAATAGGAGTGCCACAAATGTTGGTTCTCCTGTGAAAGAGCAGGGCAGGGAGGTTTAATTAATTAATTAATTTTTTTTAGAGGTGATGTCTCACTCTGCCACCCAGGCTGGAGTACAGTGGCAAAATCATAGTTTACTGTAGCCTTGAACTCCTGGCTTCAAGCAATCCTCCCGTCTGAGCCTCCCAATTTGCTTTATAGGGATTACAGGTGTGAGCCACCACCATGGCCAGCTGGTAGAGGGGTTTAACTTGAACTTCCTCATCCCAAAGTAAATTTGTTTTCTATCCTCTTGTCTAAAGAATTTGAAAAAGTAGAATTTGAAAAAGATAGAAAATTTGTTTTCTATCCTCTTGTCTAAAGAATTTGAAAAAGAATTCTAAAGAATTTGAAATCATCTACTCAATGATTCCTCTCTGCTTTTCATTTGCTCCTCAACCCCTTGCAATCTGCACTCTTATCACTCTGCAGAAACTGCCCATGCTTACACCAACAGTTACTTTTCAGTCCGCACCCTGGGTCATGTCTCTAAAAACTTGAGAAAGTTATCACTCTTTCCTTTTTCTCCCTTGGCTACTAGGACACAATGCTCTTTTGTTTTTCCTCTATCTTCTCTGACTCAAGGAAGGTCTAAAACATATGGGTTCAAATCAAGGCTTATGGGCAACCTGGGAAGACCCAAAGTTTTCTGTCCTTTAAAATTGTTTTAGTTTGAATGTTATCAGTATTGTGTGGCAGCTAAGAAAGAGGGCTCTAGATTTAGACTCCCTGTGTTTAAATTTTATCTCTTGCACTTTTGCTCACCTATAAAATGGGCATCATAATATCTACATCATAGGAGAGTTGTGAGGATTCATTGTTAGTCTATGTAGTGTTTAGACAGTGCCTGGAGTAGAACAAGTGTTAGCGATGATGTTGATAATGACCATGATGATGGTGATGAGAATGTTGGAGAGAGGGAAATGAGTACTGACTATATAGGGTTGAAGGCAAAAAAGCCTCCCAGCTTCTACCACCCAGCCCTACCCCAAGCAGTTCAGCTTTAGCTCCAGACCTACAGAGTCTACTCAGCAAGACAAAAGCAAAGTAAATCTGACCTGTCTTCCTAGGAAGGCAGTTTGGTGACTCTTATTAGAGAGTATGTCCTTTAGAGGCATCATTTTTTTCCCAAGTGGGCTATCCAAGTATTCCATTTCAGTCATATATGGTAAGATCCTCGAAAGGAGTTTTTGGTAAATACATTTTTCTCCATTGATATGGTTTGGCTGTGTCCCCACCCAAATCTCATTTTGAATTGTATCTCCCATAACTCCCACATGTTGTGGGAGGGACCCAGCAGAAGATAATTGAATCATGGGGAGGTTTCCCCCATACTGTTCTCATGGTTAGTGGGTAAGTCTAATGAAATCTGATGATTTTATAAGGGGAAATCCCTTTCACTTGGCTCTCATTTCTTTCTGCCTGCTGCCATACATGTAAGACATGACTTGCTTCTCCTTGCCTTCTGCCATGATTGTGAGGCCTCCCTAGCCACGTGGAACTGTGAGTCCATTAAACTTCTTTCCTTTATAAATTACCCAGTCTCAGATATGTCTTTATTAGCAGCATGAGAATACACTAATACATCCATTTTATTGTATTTACATGGATATTTTATCAACCAGTGGTGCCTGCTGACCCAGAGACCTGCCCTGGATGAATAGCCTCCATAGTCCAACTCAATTCTGACAGTGTCATAGTTTCTTTCAATGGTTCTTTAGAGGTAGTCACCTCTAAATGCCTTTTGCTTCTAAATACTGATGTTTACTAGAATGTCATTTTTGGCTCTTTTGTCTACTTATCTAAACTTGGTGCTCTAGACAGTCCATGTAGAAGTTTTGAGTGGCCCATGAATCCCTGAAATTACATGCAAGACTGGGTATATATGTGCATTTTTCTAGGAGAGGATGAATGTTTTCATTCATATTCTCAAAGGCAGCTCAAGAATGAAGAACCAAGCTAATCGAAGTGTGATTCATTTTCATGAGCCTTTGGGGTCTTTGCCAGTCCTGTTCTATAGACTGGATGAGTTAATCTCTTCCTTTTGGTGAGATGAATAGCTTTCTAAATCTATATGAAATGAAAGATATCCCCCTTTGGGCAAAAACATGTCAATGCTTTCTGTGTAACCCTTCAAACCTTTTCCTGGCCACGGGAAGCCTGACTTTCATATTCAAGTAGTATACATATGTGATTAATGGTATACATTTCTGTTCATCTAGCAGGATTATGTAATTCTTATGTGGCATAACTAAATTTTGTTTATTTTTATATCCCTCTGTGCCTAGTCCAGTGCTTGGAACATGGTAGGTGCTCCACCATGGTTCACTGGTACCAGATTCTTCATTATGGTGATGCTCTTTACCTTTTGGTATGTTTTTGGAATGGCTGATACTGGTTGTTCCCGTCCATGTGTAGTGCTTCTTTCAGAAGCTCTTGTAAAGCAGGCCTGGTGGTGATGTAATCTCTGAGTACTTGTTTGTTCGCAAAAAATTTTACTTTTCTTTCACTTATAAAGTTTAGTTTGGCTGGATATGAAATTCTAGGTTGAAAGTTCTTTTCTTTAAGGATGTTGAATGTTGGCCCCCACTCTCTTCTGGCTTGTAGGGTTTCTGCTGAGAGATCTGCTGTGAGTCTGATGGGCTTCCCTTTGTGGGTAACCCGACCTTTCTCTCTGGCTGCCCTTAGTATTTTCTCCTTCATTTCAACCCTGGTGAATCTGACAATTATGTGCCTTGGGGTTGCTCTTCTTGAGGAATATCTTTGTGGTGTTCTCTGTATTTCCTGGACTTGAATATTGGCCTGCCTTGCTAGGTTGGGGAAGTTTTCCTGGATGATATCCTGAAGAGTATTTTCCAGCTTGGATTCATTCTCTTCGTCACATTCAG
>PVKP010028845.1:0-29680 GCA_004027715.1 Plecturocebus donacophilus | reverse complement strand
TTTTTTATGGCTGCATAGTATTCTGTGGTGTATATGTGCCACATTTTCCTTATCCAGTCTATCTTTGATGAGCATTTGGGTTGGTTTCAAGTCTTTGCTATTGTAAGCAGTGCTGCAAGAAACATACATGTGTGTGTGTCTTTATAATATAATGTTTTATAATCCTCTGGCTATACAATGGGATTGCTGGGTCAAGTGGAATTTCTATTTCTTGATCCTTGAGGTATTACCACATTGTCTTCCACAATGGTTGAACTAATTTACACTCCTACCAACAGTGTAAAAGCATTCCTATTCCTCCACATCCTCTCTAGCATCTGTTGTCTCTTGATTTTTTTATGATGGTCATTCTACCTGGCCTGAGATGGTATCTCTATGTGGTTTTGATTTGCATTCCTCTAATAAATAGTAATAAACTTTTTTTCATATGTTTGTTGGCTGCATAAATGTCTTCTCTTGAAAAATGTCTGTTATATTCTGCACTCACTTTTTGATAGGATTTTTTTTTCCTGTAAATTTGTTTAAGTTCTTTGTAGATTCTGGTTATTAGCCCTCTGTCAGATGGGTAGATTGCAAAAGTTTTTTCCCATTCTCTTGGTTGCATGTTCACTTTAATGATAGTTTCCTTTGCTGTGCAGAAACTCTTAAGTTTAATTAGATCCTACTTGTCTACTTTGGCTTTTGTTGCCATTGCTTTTGGTGTTTTAATCATAAAGTCCCTGCCTATGCCTATGTCCTGAATAAGTATTGCCTAGGTTTTCTTCTAGGATTTTTATGGTGTTAGGTCTTATGTTTAAATCTTTAATCCATCTGGAGTTAATTTTTGCATAAGGTGCAAGTAAAGGATCCAGTTTCAGCTTTCTGCATATAGCTAGCCAGTTTTCCCAACACCATTTATTAAGTATGGAATTATTTCTCCATTGCTTGTTTTTGTCACGTTTGTCAAAGATTAGATGGTTGTAGATGCGTGATGCTACTTCTGAGGCCTCTATTCTGTTCCATTGGTCTATGTCTCTGTTTTGGTAGATTGTTACTTCTTTTCTGGATCTAGCCACCAAGAAGAGTTACACAGTGTCCTGTGATATGAACCATCTTCAAGCCTCTCAGCCATGGATAACACAACCTGCTCCACTGGAGGTGGCAGGGCAGTGAAATGGACTCTGTCAGGTTTCTTAGATGCAGTTTTGTTTACTGCAATAGTTTTGTGTTGGTTGGCCTCCTGCTGGGGTTGGTGCTTTTAGGAAAGCATCAGCTGAATTAGCATAGAAAGGTTCCATGGCAGTTGAACCCTAGAGCTCCCAAGGGATTATGTTCTTTGTCTTTGGCTACCAGGGCAGGTAGAGAAATACCATCAGGTAAAGGCAGGGCTAGGTGTGTCCGAGCTCAGACTCTCCTTGGGCAGTCTTGCTGCAGCTACTGTGGGGGGTCAAGGTATGGTTCCCAGATCAATGGAGTTATGCTCGCAGGAGAATTATGGCTCCCTCTGCTGTGTCATGCAGGTTGCGAGGGAAGTGGGGGAAAACTGGCAGCTACAGGCCTTACCCAGTTCTCATGCAGACCTACTTTGATATTGACAAATGGGAGGGAGAGAACACAATAATTATAACTTTCTATAATTATCTAGAAACAGAAACATCGCAGCAGCAATTTTCCTCTCATTCTTTTTTGTATATAGGTCAGCATGTGGGGTTCAACAGTTTAATAATGTGAAGGAAAAAATTGCAATTCAATGGCAAGGGCCAATAAAGATCCCTCTCACCTTTGATTATATAGAGCACAATTGGTCAATCTGGCTGTTTATCCTTTCTCCCCAGCCAGAGAGCCTTGGGTCCTCAAGGACAGAGCCTGAACCCTGCATTTTCTTGTGTCCTCCATAGAGCTAACACAGAGGAAGGGTGTAAAAAATACTTCTTTAAAGGAGAAAATAAACCACACAGACAAAAAAGAACTTAGCAGTGAAAAGGACAGTATGACATTTTAGAGCCTGAGTAACATTTACATAAAAGGAGTCTTACTGTCTTCTTGCCAGAAAAGTGCCCAAAGACTGTCATTTACATATGAGCAAGATATTCAGAGTAAGAACATTTAATTGTTCAGACACATGAGAGAAATGAAGCCCTTTGAAACCCCTTTCTCAAAGATGTGCATCTGGAGGATAAGTGGGGTTAGGGAGAGAAAGGAGAAGAGAGTCGAAAAGACAGACTTAATTTTTTGTTTGCAGGTGCCCAAGTTTATTAAGGCAGAGAAAAACAGGCATTGTCAAACTTATTCCAGATCCACACACCTTTTTTTTTTTTTTTGAGACAGAGTTTAGCACTGTTGCCAGGCTGGAGTGTAGTGGCATGATCTCGGCTCACTGCAACCTCTGCCGCCCAGGTACAAGTGGCTCCCCTGCCTCAGCCTCCTGAGTAGCTGGGACTACAGGCATGTGCCACCACACCTGGCTTTTTTTTTTTTTTTTTGTATTTTAGTAGAGACAGGGTTTCACCGTGTTGGTCAGGATGGTCTCCATCTCCCAACTTCGTGATCTGCCCACCTCAGCCTCCCAAAGATGCACACACCTTTTAGCCAGTCGTCTCTCATCAGAACAAAGAAACTTCCTTTATACATGTGGAAATACGTGATGCAGATTTTTATAAACAGAGACTCATCACAGATCTGGAGCTTTTCCAATGCCATATAAACTGTTACAGTCCTTCTAAATATACCCACGTATCATCTGTTTTTCAGTTGGACATTACTTTTCATAAATCATGTCATCAATAAGTGGGTTTTCATATAAATTTACAGAAACATTTTCTGAAAGTAACTGATATCTTTGAATATTAATTCGATTTAGCAAATATTCTTATAGTGTCTACTTTCTGCTAAGGCCTGTGCCAGGAGTTGAGAAACAAAAATACTGAAGACTCAGTCCCTACCTTCAAGTAACTCACAGCTCAATGCAGGGGGATAGCATACATTAAATAATTGTTCAGTAGTGTGGCAAACTCATAAATTGTGATTTTTCACTGATCAGGAGGAAAGCTTAATCTGAACTGGGTGCATCAGATGAGGGGAGGACAGGAAAGTTTCCTATAGCTTGTGATACCTGAACACATTTCTACAATCCTAACAAAAAGAGGTAAATGGAAGTTAAGGATGTTAGTGGAATCATATTACAAGTAGAAAGAAGATAGTAAGGAAAGAATACCATGGAGGTAAAAAACAGCATGGCGTTTGTGCCAAAATACAAGTATTTCAGGGTTTCTTTGACCATGACTCTTGGCAGGAGGCAGAAGGAGCAAGAGTAAGAGTCAAGTCAAACCACACACAGAAGGTCTTGCGAGCCGTGCTCAGGAGCTTGGCCTTTATTCTATTAGGGATGGATGGGGAGTCAGTAAAGACTTTCAAACAAGTTAATGATATGATCAGATTTGTGTTTTAAATAAGCATCTCTGAGAGTTATCAGTGTGTCAGAAGTCTGAAGGGACAAGAATGAAAGCAGTGAGATCAGCCTGTAGGTAGTGGTTGAGGCTAAACATAATGAGTAAAGGGATAGGCAAGAAGATATTAGAGAAAACTTGAAGAAGAGAAAGCAATATAAATTGGTGATTAACTTGATATTGGGTTAAGGAAGAGGGAAAAGTCAAGACTTCAAGCAGGGCGTGGGGTGCTAAAACCAAGACTGTAAGAGGTAAAGGTAGGAAAGGAGCTATAGAGTTCAACATCTGACATGTGTTTGGGGTACTTTGGGGACATCTGAGTGGAAATGCCTAGCAGACAGTTGGATAAATGGATGTGAACCTTGAGGTAGCTTCTGGGCTAAAGGTATAATTTGGGAGTCAGTTAACTGCTTTTGTTTGAAACGACTAACAAAATATCGCATTGGCAGATGTTATGGAAACTCCATATTCTTAGTTGAAAAATGGCACAAGACTGTGGCTTAGGAGGGCATTAATTGGTCTTTTAAGGCTTTGTGAGACTTTGATACTTTATAAAAACAAATTTTCAAAGAAATGTCCATTGAGAACGTAAATAATATACTCATATACTCGTAGGGAGAAGAGAGCTAATGATGTCATTACTGTGGAACTGTCTCTGACTAAATGTCAGATGGGGCTAATAATGCCTTTACTGACTACTTTCATGGATGTTGATAGAATCCAGCGAGATAATACAATTTGAAAAAATGAAAAGGCTTTTGCTGCTGATAGACTTAAAAAATACCATGAAATGTTATGTTACACTTTGATTTGGGCTTCTTGCTAAATACTATATTAAAGAAACCAAAATGAGAAAACAATCAAATCTGTAGCAGCCTTATTTTTATGTATAAAGAGACCCATCACTCATTAGATGGTGACTGTGTCCTTGGAGAATCTCCATTAAGTCATCAGTTACACTGAATCCAGAGCTCCAAATAGCTCCTGATTTTCACATCAGAGCATTGAACTCATTTAATTATAAGGGCAAAATGCCAGAAGCCAAAAGGATTCAAAGGAAAGGAAAAAGAATAATTAGATAAGTTTCCAGAAATAAAACATGAACAACCATTATCACCAAGAATATGAAGAACATAATCCTACAAAAAAAAAAACTCTCTGTGTCATTAGAAATCTGATAACATTGCTGTTTATTGTTAAAGCTACATGAAATGAAGTTAATATCCCTTGTCTCTACTCAATCTCATCATCACTAAATTTGCCATGCTACAAAATGTTCTCTATCAACTTCTGTGGAGTTGATGAAGTTTATATTTGCTTATTAATTGGTCCATTTGTTTAATACATCCAGTCATTACTGTGCCCTCTGTTTTTATGCATCTCTTTTGCTTTGGCTTCCATTTTAAATTATCATAAGAGTGTCTCACAAAAAGAAGATTGCAGAAAATTCTCTTTTTTTGTGGTGAGGATATCAGAGACATGATGTGATCAAATAATAATTTGAAATATTGTTATGATGGCTAATGTTATATGTCAATTTGACTGGGTTAAGAGATGCCCAGACAACTAGTAAAACATTTCTGAGTGTCTCTATAAGGGCTGGTCCAGAAGAGATTAGGATTCAAATCAGTAGACTGAGTGAAAAAGGACCACCGTTGCCAGCATGAGCAGGCAGCATCCCATCCATTGAACACCCAGGTATAACAGCAGATGAAGGAAGGGCAAATTCACTGTCTCTTCTTGAGTGGGAACATCCATCTTCCACTGCTCTCAGACATCAGAGATTCTACTTTGTGAGCCTTTGGACTCTAGGACTTATACCAGTAAGGCCTCCCCAACCTCCCCCAGTTCTTAGGCCTTTAGCCTTCAGCTGAGAATGACACCATTGGCTTCTTCAGTTCTCTGGACTTCAGAAAGACTGAATTACAGCACCAACTTTCCTGGTTCTCCAACTTGCAAACTGCAGCATATTATGGGCCTTCTCAGCCTCCATAACCCAGAGTCAATTCCCATAATCTCCCCTTGTATAGCTATATATATCCTATTGGTTCTGTTTCTTTGGAGAGCCCTGACTAATGCAATTATGTTCTACAACTTTTTCTGAGATTAAGAATGAACATTAGCATATTGAAGGCTCTAGAAAAATAAAAACTGCTTAACCTTTTACATCCAGCCTTAAACTAATTTGGTCACAGATTCTTTGACCAAAGGATGTTTCAAAGGATGAGAGTCATTATTTTTCTCATGCATGCAAACAGTATCTACTAAATGCCTACTAGTTTAGATCTTAAGGATACAGCAGAAGAAGAACCAAGTGATAGAGTTTATATTTTTTAATAGATTGGATTATTGTTTCTAACAATAGGATCATTGCACCTAATTAGAACCCTATTTACTGTCATTCAACCCTTGGGAAAGAAGTACAGTCTTCGACTTACAATGATTTGAATTTATGATGGCGTGAAAGTGATGCACACTCAGTAGAAACATACTTCAAATAACCCTACAACCATTTTGTTTTTCACTTTCAGTACAGTATTTACCAAATTACATGAGATATGTAACAGTTTATTATAAAATAGGCTTTGAGTTAGATGATTTTGCCCAAATGTAGGCTAATATAAAAGTGTTCTGATCATGTTTAAGGTTAAGCTAGGTTCAGCTATGATGGCTGGTTGATTGGGTGTATTTAAATGCATTTTTGATTTAAAAATATTTTCAACTTGCAATGGATTTATCAGGATATAAACTCATTGTAAGTCAAGGAGCATCTGTATATTCTATTTGACTCTTTGACTTTGCAAGTGGGTACATGATATGCTTTGGCCAATGGAACTGGAGAAGATGTGACTGTCACAACTGATCAAAATTCTTAAATGAGATTTCCTGTTTTGGCTTTGACACTCCTGTATTCCTCCCCTTTCCTGTATGAACAGATTTTTCTGGAGAAGGAACTTTTTTCTGCTTCAGTCCTGAAATGGAAGCAAGCCTAGCTGAGCCTAGCTGTACACAGAAGAACCAAGAAAAGCTGCAGCCTACCCACAGCCTTCACATGAAATAAGGAAATAAATTTTTGTTGCCACAAGCTACAAAAATTTGGGGTTGTTTGTTGTGGCAGCAAAACTGTTTCACACACATACTATTTCAGGATACTATGACATCTAAATAAAAAATACATCAGGCAATAAAAGTTCTATTCTAAAAATTTAAGCAGGAAAAAGTCAAAAGAATGACAGAGAATCAAATGTGCTGCTTTATTAAGGTAGTAGGAGAGGGCTTCTCTACCAGAGTTGTATTTGATCACAGACCTAAAAAAAGAGGCTGAGAAATGTGCAGATAATTACAAGAAGAGCATTCTAGGTAGAGGGAACATCAAGGTGTGGAATACAGGGGACGTGTATAAATTTGATACATGTTGGATGCCAAAGGGCTATCCAATTTTGGATCATAGCATCAGTAGATGTGAAGTCGTATGAGAAGTCAGAATTCAGAGACGTTATAGGATTGTAGGATTTTGTTTCTGGACATATCTAATATCATCATTTTGTAGAAAAAGAAATAAATCCAGAGAAGTAAAGAGATTTTTTTAAAATGACAAGACCAGGCAGAGTTTAGATTTGAACCCACATTTCCTGGTTTAAAGTCTAAGAGCATGAGTGTATAATGAAAACACATAGGTAAGCAATTGACTTGTAAAGAAATACAATAGTCAGGAGTTAGAAGGAAATAAGTAGTGCTCCTTATGTTATTATCTGAATTGATGACTATCAAACAAATTCCCCAAAACAAAGCTGAGTTGGACACTCTTCATTGTCACCACGGACCCAATCACGGCTACTTCTGAAGTATGTGCACTTTTTAAATGATTGAACAGTTCCCAAATGCTTCTTGAGCTAGATCCCTACCTCTGCCATCAAAATATATTTCTGGAAAGTCAGTATATCAACTGAAATCACAAAAGCACTAAAAAAATATTGTTGATATAAAAAAAACTTGCAAGGGAAAAGCCTTTTAAACATTATATAAAACCATAAATTACAGAAGAAGGACTGATAAACTTGACATAGAAATTTTAAAAGATTCCTATGACTCAAAGGAAGTTATAGTAAAAGCAGTAAAAACTATAGAGAGGAACATTTGCAACTCATTTGACAGAAAAAAAAAAAGCTAATTTCCTTAACTAAAAAAAAACCCTTCAAATTAGGAGTAAAAAATTTAAAAATCAATAACAAAAGGGAAGGGGATATGAATAGGTAATTCATAAGAAAAGAGGAAAAGAAATATAGCACGCAAAAGCAGATGAAAAATGCTCATCCTCTCACATAATTGAACAAGAATATCAAAACATAGAAATATAAATGTTTTATATTTTAATGATAAAAATTTAAAGCATGAATAGAGTCATTGTTGGTGAGAGGGTAGCTGCCCAGGCACCTTCACATATTTTCTGTGGGAGGATCAAGTTGCAGAATCATTTTAAAGACATCTTTGGCAACATCCATAAAAACATAAAATAAATGCTCTTGTGATTCAGCAACTGCAAACATAAAAATATGAATTTGAATATGTATTTTTTCAGTAAATATTTATTGAGTACCTACTATGTGCTAGAGGCTAGGTTCTGCTCTAGGAACCGGGAACAATTGATGAGCAGAGAAGTGGGCTTCATGCAAAGAAATTGTCAGGGCTTGTCTAATAATGGAATAGGACATAATCTGATGTAGGAAGTAGGAAAGCTGAATTATAGTTTTGGTTTGTGGCCAAATTAATGTTGTGATCTTGTAACTCAATTTTTTCTTTCAGTTAAAACAAGAGGGTTTTAATAGAATATTGATGCAAAATTCCTATCTCTCTGAGGTTTAAAGCAGAACCCATATTTAATGAGAAAGAAAATGGATGTTTCAGATCTTGCTCCAACCCCAGACTTTTCAGAATCAAGGGGGCCGCTGCTTAAAAATGAAGCACCCCTGGGCTGGGCAGGATGGATCACCCCTGTAATCCCAGCACCATGGGAGGCCCAGTTGGTTGGATTACTTGAGTCCAGGAGTTCGGGACCAGCCTGGCCAACGTGTGAAACCCCATTTCTACTAAAACTACAGAAGTTAGCCAGGTGTGGTGGTATGCGCCTGTGGTCCCAGCTACTTGGGAGGCTGAAGCAGATTAATTGCTTGAACCCAGAAGGCAGAGGTTGCAGTGTGCCATCTGCCTAAAAAAAAAAAAAAAAAAAAAAAACACTTTCTCAATCTTCTTAGAGCATAACCCCAACTTGATAACAAATAATTTAAGACATCATTTATAGTAAAACAAACATAGATAAGTTATGAATAAGACAAAAAGGACATCCATTTTAAAAACAATACTCTATATATATAGAGAAAGGTGGGGGAGCAGAGAAAGAAAGGGAGAAACAGAAAATTTTTCTTGCTGTTGAGGCCTGTTTCACCCACCTTAGCAATTGCCAAGAATCAGTCAGGGCTCTCCTCTGGGGTGAGGATTATTTTGGTGGAAATGTCCCAGAGTGCTGTTCTAATCACATTTTTGCTAGCTTCTGATCCTAGAGATTTATATCAGCTTTTTAAAACCTCATTTTTAAAGTTGTTTCTGGCTAATTTTGCCCTTGAGTTTTAGCTTCTTAAAAAGAAACTTACAGCATCTGTTCACGGTATAACCTTTTTTACAAACAGTTCCCATCCATGCAACAAAGTAGATCTTGCCAGAAAATGGTCACAGTGTTCAGGAATCAACATTTTTCCACAGTGACTTGTTTCCCTCATCATTACAGTCTTGATATTCTTCTTGTCAGGCAAAGAACCCAGAGTTCGGACCCTCACCACAGGCCAGGATTCTGCAAGGTCTGCAAGGGCTCCATACAAGTGGTTGTTGTTCTTGTTTTTGTGTATATTTATTTTTATCTATTCTTTTTTAATAGGTATTTTCACCTTTCTTCTAAGGTGAAAATTTGTATTCTTTTACCTTTCTTCTTTCACTAAGCCATATCTCCAGTGATTCCTCCCTCTTAAGCAAAACTCACTCTCTCACTAAAAGTAGTCCTGGCTTTTACCATAATTAGTTCTTTGCTTTTCTTTACATGATAATAACTGTAAAAGGAAGGCACAGGCATGGAAAAATTACAGAGAGAGGATTTTTAGCTGCAAACTTTGCTCATCAAATTAAAAAAACAATCACGAGGTAGTTTAAAGAAAATACCCCAAATTACTAAAATTTCTGTTTATATTCTCTTCCTAGTAGAAAACAGCTATTTTCTTATAGGAACATATATCAGTATTTTGAAAGTCAGAGGTATCATTCTATCAAGTAGTTAGTAATTTACAGTAAATGGCTCACTAGACAGAGTAATCCTGTTGGATTTTTGTTTGATTTGACGTTTGCAGGGGAGGGCAGAGTGGGAATTTCAGGATGCAGAGTATTTTCTTCTCCTTGACCTGGGATGTGATATGTACATTATTTTATTAATAATAAAGGTAAGGTTCATGTTTTCCTATCAAGTTTTCTCTCATAGTCCCTCCTTTTGGTCATATTCTACCCTTAGAATATGGATTTGAGCAAATACTTATATCTTCTTTTGTTTGGATTCAGTATTGTTAACTCGATGTTTTATTTGGTCAATTCCATTTACATAGTTACAACAACAGGTATTAATACACAAGGAACTCCTTATTGTATATTTTACAAAACTAGAGCCATACGGTACCAAAGCTTGAGAGTTAACTCCTGTCTGGGAGTTTGGTAAAGCCCCTAGGGTCATCCTTTTGATCACTTTCATGTGGCAGACAAATTTGCATGGTTCTCATCAACTCAGTTCACTTACTTCATACCTGGGAGAACCCTGATTTCCACTTCTCTTCTATCCAGATTCTGTGTGCACCACCTAAAACTATAGCAGTATCCTCAACTTTGTCAATGTCCCCTTGCCAGGAAATGACATTGTCACATGTAAAATGAAGACTCAGTAAGCAAGATATCAGGTTGCCAGCTGCGTTCTTTGAAGGACCTTGTGTGTACCATTACCACATACAAAGTTTATTATTTGTTCTTTAATAGTTGAATTTCAAACCTAATCAAATGGAACTTGTCTTTAAACGTGACATTTCTGGCATGGTCGTGTTGCAACTTTGACTTTACCTAAAATTTTTTCAATCTGCAAATAACTACATCATTGTGAAAAGTAAAGGAATTCAGTAAAGGCACTTTAAAAATATTTAACCATTATTCTGAATAATATATATAAGGGAAATTATTATATATTATTCTTTACATAATAATTTTACCTGATGATTTATTGGCTTGAAAATATATATTATATATTTTTTCCCTAAATTTTGAGGAGTCAGTTGGAAGAAGATAGCATTTAAAAAGCATATTATTCCAGTTGGTACAAGTCTAGCCTGTTAAATTAAGGTTAGGGATAAATTAAAAAGGAAAACAAAGGGGGGGGAGATTTTCTTACACAGTATGTCTAATAAAAAAAGATGGAATGTTAACTACAATTACATGAGGTTAATGCAGTTGTAGGTAACTAATCTTGTTTTGCTGATCTGGAACTAAGCAGCTCATGTTCACAAAGTCTTCTACTTCTAGATTAAAAGTGTTCTGGAAATCCTGTCTGAGAGGATTTTAATCATGGTAACAATGCCAGGTTACACTGGGCTTTCTGCACCCTTGAATCCATACCATCTTGAATTAATAACCAGAAGTACCTGAAAGTCTTTTGCTGAGCTGCTTTTGATGTTTCTTTCAGAAAACTCAGTTTTGCCATCAGACTTGTAGCTGGGGACTTGAGGCAAGTATGAATAAAAGGCAAAGATGCCCTGTTATCAATGAGGCTGAATGGCTTATTGTTAAATTAATGTAATAACCATCATTATCAGAATACAGGACAGTGAGATCTTCTACTGAAATATAATACATAGTTATTTCTAGGGATTCAGTCATTAACTATCCTGAAAATAAAATATATTGTACAGAGTTAGGGAACCGTAAGTTTCTGGGATTTTCTAATTTATCCCCTAAGAATTTACTATGAGTGCAGGTTCTGATTGTCACCAACTGATAAGGGTATTTAAAACCTAGAGAAAAAGTCATTTTTTCTATTTTTGTATTTTTACATTTTTCCTATTATTGTATTTTGGCAGCTTTTGTAAATATCTATGTATTTTATTCATCCTGAAAACAATTTTGATGGTAAGATGAATTTTTACTTATGCAGATGCATACATGAGCAGAATGATTTATACTATTTCTCATTAAGAACATCCTATACACTCAAAAATTAATTTCTTATTTTAACATAATGAAAACTAGATTCCACTTTTACTCTTCCTATATTATGCCACATATCCTTTTCTGTTAAAAATTCACACATTTTTTATCTATCAAGACAGTCAAATTTGTCAACATTTTAAAATCTTTCATTATTTCTTTCAAACACATTATTTAGAACTAATATAAATGAAGGAAAATATACTTCACCATAGACTTTCTAAACTTATTGTACACTCTTTTTACTATCTTCTTTCATAGTCTGGCACAAGCGGATAATTTTATTTTAGGACAAAAGTATTCTTTACTTCTTGGTACCATTTAAGTGTATGTCTCTAAACAAAATAGCTTGGTTTAACTAATTTTGGAACTTACACAAATGGAGTTATACATATACATGCTCTTGTCTCTGGCTCCTTTTACTAACATTATGTTTGTAAGATTCATGCATGTTTTTATACACAGCTGAAGTTCATTCATTTTTATTATATTCATTGTGTGATTATACCCAAATTTTCTCCATTCTATTATTGATGGACATTTAGGAAATTTTAACTTTTTGGCATTTAGGAACAATGTTCCTATAAACATTCTTGAAAATGTATTCTAGTGCATGTATTCTAGCCCATGTTTCTCCAGTTTATTTATGTAGAAGTGGAATTGCTGGGCCATAGATATGTGCATCTTCAACTTTACTAGGTCAGGCCAAAGTGTTTTGCAAAGTACTTTGCCATCTTAACTCCTTCTAGCCGCATATGACCAGTATTGTAAGGTGCTTCAATTTGAATTTTAAAATGCACAGGGATGGGTGATACCCCTAAGACTGCTCAGCCTTTACCAGAAAACTCACACTCTTCCTTCCCTCCACCTTAATGCTTCTGTTACCTTGATTCCTATCTCCCACCTCCTTCTGAGATTTCCTCTCCTAGTCCTACCTCCTTCTCTTAACCCCTTTCCTTACCTTTTTCCCCTGAATGACTATTTCTAGAACCTTCTTTTCATTGAGGCTCTTTTTCAATTTTCTTTGCCCGACTTTATCCTTTTTAGCAGCTACTATTTGTTATACTGATTATAGCCTTTGTTCTCTTAAGTTCAAGAGGCAGATAAGTAGAACCCATTTCATGTCTCAAAAATATCCCTCTATTAGACATGTTATCAGTCATATTCACTGTCATTCTATGGAGAACAACCTCTACCATAGTCCCTTAGGTTATTGTTTGTTTCGAATTATGTGCCATATAAGTCCTCCTCTAGTCCTAGATAATTGAACCAAGTTTGATAATTGGCCCAGTCTGTCAATTTCTCTATGGACCAACAATCAGAACATGGCTCTGTGAAAAAAAGATAAACCACCCAATGCAAACATCAACTCAAAATGAATTAAAGACTTAAACATTAGACCAGAAACTTAAAACTACTAGAAGAAAACATGAGGGGAAAGTTCTGTGAATTGGTCTGAGCAATAATTTTTCTGGATATAACTCCAAAAGCATCAGCAATAAAAGCAAAAACAGACAAATGAAATTACATCAAGCTAAAAGGAAACAATGAATTAAGAGACAACTTGTGTGTATGGGGCGCATGTCAACATATTCAAGCTTATATACTAAGCATTTGAGGTTGGGCATGGAAAAATACTGAGGCACTGTGTATGTTATTGGTGCATGGGAATGAAACTCCTTGACCCTGAAAACAGGACAGGGAGTGGAGTGTGTGGTGTGATAAGGAACACTGAAAACAGTTTCCTAAGAATGTAGTTTGAGTGTGTAAAGGTCACAGGTGCTTCAGTAATCCACCTCAAATGGCCATCTAGTGGATGTTTGTAGTTAATACAAGCCCTTTCAATAAATACTTGTGGGATGGATGCTGGGGCGAACTCTCTTGGAAGAGCTAGCCCTACTTAGCTGGAACTGTCTGAATACTTTGTTCTTGGTGTTCACTGCAAGCTATAAACTCTGCAAGTAGGACCCTCATCTGAACGCCTTGAATTTATGCATGAAGGAAGATAGCTCATCAATTTTTGGGGAATCCTGATAGGGGACAGTTCTGACTCCCATCAGGAGGATGGGATGTATGCATAAAATATCAGGAGCTAGGTTATCCTGGGTCGAGAAGTGACCAAAGAGCAGAAAGTATTTTTTAAAACAGTGCAACAGCTACTTAAGGCTATCCAGTGCACTGTAGAGCCTGGAGCTCTTCACGGCTTATGCTCTTAATGCAGCAGGAATGTCCTTGGTTTTCTGATCAAGGAACCTTAGATTTAGAATTATGGGAGCAGGTAGGTGGCTGCCTGAAAAGAGGATATGAACAAAGTCATTTTACTAATGTTACTATTTTGGCCATCTGGGTGCTGCTACGCACTGTGTTGTATCCTTTTTATCTGCTAGATTGTGGTGAGTCAAACTGCCCATCTTCTTTAAGGGACCTGCATCTGTTGGCCCCATTCAGCTAACAGTGCCTCCCACCCCGGAGACTGGAGGCAGCCCAAGGGACTGTTCTTAGATAAGACCCCTGGTCAGTGAACATCTATATCATCGGGTGGCCACATCTCCTTGACAAACTTCCCTGGTGGAGGAGTGCCTCCAGAGGGGAAGGAAAGTGGCTGATTATGATTGTCTTCCTAATATGCAAGTTTTCACTTCCTAATTATGGCATTGGCCTTTCTAGCCTTGTCTTTTTTCTGTTTCCCTGGAGTATAAAGGAAAGCTGCATGCCGCCCTCCTGGGTTTTATTACAGAAAGCCCTGGCTTTCTTGCTGCCCACAGAGGCCTGGGGCAGGAAAGTTGCTAAGATGTGACGGAGTTCCCCTTTGGTCACTGGCAGTCTGGGCAGGTTGCCCCTTTCTGGGTTTGCAGTGATGTAGAGGAGGCCAAGAGGCACAGACCAAGTCCCTGGGTGGCTGCAGGCAGCTCCAGCCTGGTCCTAAAAATCCTCCTTACCACAATCATGTGCCTTAGTGACTGTGCCCAGAAAATTGCCTGCTGCTTTCTGTGCTGCTGCTTTTCCTACTTCTGCCTTTCCCTGCCACCCATCACATGTCTCAGCTGACAAGCAATTCCTTGTCTTCCCTGACGTCCTAGGGAAAGAACTAAGAAACAGTCCATGTGCACCTCGACCCTACTAGTCTAAGGTGAGCCAGAGGAGGGTAGATCAGCCTAGAGTACAGAGCTCTGGGGGAGAAGCCTGCTTAAGGGGGGTGCTCTACCGTAGCCATATGTTAAATGCTAACTAGGCTGAATTGGATGAGCTCTGCCAGCTGCTGTCATCTTCAGAAGATAGACTCAGCAGTAAGGAATGTTTTCTTTTTGTTTTTGTTTTTATAAAATGTTTAAAAACACTGTGGCTAGGAAACTTCGAAGGAGACCCTGTGCTGCATGTCTGCTCCTCCCCTGAGTCTCTCTGCTTGCAGGTGGTAAAAATAATAATAAAACTCTGTGTATTTTCTGTGCCTTACCTAACAGGGTTGGATTCAAGCGTAGGTGGCCTGGAGGATGAGGGGAGTGGTCTTCCAGCCTGTTACCCTCTTGCCGCCTGCCTCTGCACTTACACACGCACTTTAGTACCTGATTATTCTCTGGCTGCTTGCTGCCACTTGTCTTCCTTCCTTCTTCTCAGGGCAAGAGTAGCAACAAGTGGCAGGCTATTAAAAAGAGAGGCTGCCTAAGGAGCCTGGAGCAGATGAGAAGAAACTGGCCTCAGCTCTTCTTTCTCCAGACATTCCAGCTAAAGGCTAATGCAGGAAAATGGCCAGCACCAAAGGACATTTAAGAAAGCTTTTAGGGTTCTTTTTTTCTTTTTCTTAAACACTTAAGCTAACTCTATGCAGGTTTAATATCCTGGCGACTTGAAGTCACGTTTTAATAACTTTGAAGAACCAGAATATGGTAAAAGTCACTTAAAATATCCATCCCATCCATGCCTTAGTTTAGCAAGTAGGCTTTATCTTTTGCCATTTCTGTATTTTATGTGCTATTTACCTGACTCATAATCCCTCTAAACACATGCAAAAGACCACAGATTTAATAGCTTCTCTTCTTGTAAAGGGGCGCCGACGTTGTGTCCAGTTGTCAGAATATAACCTTGCTACTCTTTTCCTACCATTGAGCAAGGAAGAATTTCATACTCTCCTAGCTTGTGATCTTGATTGGCAATAGCAATGGCTGACTCTACTGGTAATATCAGCTTCCATTTACCAGCCTCTAAGCTCCTGAACTTTTTACAAATTGTGCATGTTAAATTTGTATCTTTTGTTGTCTCTGAGCCCTTGCTTCATGCCACTACTATCTTTACAGATGGTTCAGGAAAAACTAGAAAAAAAACAGCTATGATGTGGCAAGATGCCATGCTAAACTGGCAGCATAAAATCCAAGAACATTTTAAAACCACACAGTATTAGGTGCCTTGATATTGGTCTTACAAATTTTTCATCACGAAAACATAAATATAGTTAGTGATCCTGCTTATGCGGTGTATAGCATTACTCATTTAGCTCTTGCACATGTGAGGGGCATTACCAATGAATCTCTACTAGTTTTATTTCTTGCAGCACAAGAGCACCTCTGTGCCCGTCATCACCATCTTTATATCACACATATTCACTCTCATTCTCTCATTCTGGGTTACCTGGTCCCTTATCAGTAGGGAAAACTCAAATGGATGCTCTGGTATGACCACAGATGTGTTTTAGGACTCTTCTGCTTTTTTACAAGCTCAAGCTGATTAGGCTTTTTTTTTCATCAGAATACCCACTGTCTTAAATAACAGTTTTACTTCACACTTGCTCAAGCTCGCATGATTATTAAACTTTGTCCTAATAGCCAATGGCATTCACTTTCTCCTTTTTCCTTAGGGCTTGGTGCCAACCCATGAGGTCTGGTGCCTAATGCTATCTATCTGGCAAACTCATGTTACTCAGTATCCACCCTTTGGATGTTTTAAATTTCTCCACATTACCATGGACACTTATACACACTTGTTACATGCTACCTGCCCTGGGCCAGAAAAAAAAAACTAAAGATGCAATTGCTCATTTGTGTGAATGTATTATAACTTTAAGCCTTTCACACACTATAAAAACTAATAATGAACCTCGCTATCTTAGTGCTCAATTTACATATGCATTGCAACATTTATATCTACAACACAAAACTGGTATTTCCTATAACTCACCTGGTTAGGTCATTGTTAAATAAACTCATCAAACTTTTAAAGTATATCTTAATAAACCAAAAAGGAAGAATATGGGGCTCTCTCCTTGAGAAAAGGATCTGTCATTGGAGAATCAACCAGCAATGATGATGATGACTCAAAAGTCACCTGACGTTACTTGAGGACAGCTAAAGAAATCAGATCAACTAGTAACTATCTGGCTTGCCACCATGAGAGCCCCTGCAACTGCAGAGAACTGGTTTCTTATGTATGTGGTGGTGATTGGGGAAACTTCTGAGAATGTAAGACAGACATGAGTGTTAGGGTGGCTGGTAATTCTTGTCCTTTGCAAAGTGGGATCATCTCAAGAACATGTTTATTGGAGTCATATTCTAAATCCCCCTGTTTTTAATGCTATTACATGGTGGGATGCTGACCCACCTTTGCCCTCTAATGATATTTCTTGGACAGGAGTCAACAGATGCCCCTGTCTTACCCCTTAATTGAAAATTTGAGATGGATTAAACTTAATGACTCCTTGACTTTATTGTCTAGTAATCTCTCTCTCTTGGTTTTTCCACAATAGCACATAAATGTGTTACTCTCATTCCTCAGGAGTATCTGTATTATCGGCCCAAAAGGGATACTAAGCTTGCAAATTTGACCATTATTTCTGCTGTTACTACTAATCTTACTGAGGTCTCTAACGAAGCTATAAAAGTGCCTGATCTTCCTATATGAAATCCAAGTAGGGACTGAAGATGTAAGTTTGAGGCTGTTCAGTGGCCTTCGTGCAGACAACCTATGCTGTACCAAGGGCCCCTGTCTGATAATAACACCTTACTTAATTGTGGCCCCCGTCTTATGTCTTCAAATGAAACTATTGGATTTGGAAGTCCCTCTAATAGTTCTATCATCTGTTCAGAGTATGGGTTTTCAGGACCAATATTACAACTAAAAGGGAAACAAGCTTTAAGCCCTGCTCATACCTGCATTTGGAGACTAGGTCTTCCTTTTCTAAAAGGGTTATTTCACATGGTGAGTACATTACTGGTGGTGGCAACTATACCCTCTCTTTGCACAATAATGTTGCTAACACAGTCCTGATTTGTACTTTGCACCCTTATATACTTCTGTTTGGGCAAGGTGTTCCTAACATAGAGAAGAATCAATCCTTTGTAGTATTAAAGTCTCTTCCATTAGTTGCTATGCTACATGCTTGTCTCATCAAAGTGTTATACAGTTAAATATAACCTATATTATTATTTTAAAATGGCATGCAGAACTGTGGATCCCTGTAAATTTAACCTAGAATTGGGAAGGAGATTCCACCTTGCAGTTATTTTAAAAAGCACATCTGCAAGGGGCTTATCACAACCATTTGTCTTCTCAAATTTCCACTCTTGAGTATGAAGTAAAGAAACAACTTGAAGAATGGTCACAGCAGTTACAAACAAGTACTTTCAGTAATCATTTGGGTGATGGCCGCTGTACTTATTCTTTTTTGTATCTGTTTGCTAGGCATCTACAGATGGTTCTGTGCTGCCACCTGACACATCTATAACCAGAAAAGAACAATAGAAGTTTACCTTGCATTGGATGACCAGCATGACCTAAGAATTAAAGAATGAGGAGATGTAGGGGGCATGTGGCAACATATTAAAGCTTGTGTACATGGTATTTGAGGTCGAGCATGGAAAAATACTGAGGCACTATGTATGTTATTTGTGCATGGGAATGAAACTCCTTGACCGATGGTGTGATAAGGAACGCTAAAAACAGCCTCCTAAGAATGCAGTTTGAGTGTGTACAAGGTCACAGGTGCCTCAGCAACCCACTTCAAATGGCCATCTAGTGGTTGTTTGTAATTAATACAAGCTATTTCAACAAATACTTGCTGGATGGATGCTGGGGCAGACTCTCTCAGAAGAGCTACCGCCTATGCCCGCTCAGCTGGAACTGTCTGAATACTTCATTCTTGGCTTTCACTGCAAGCTATAAGCTCTGCACTTGTGGAATTGGAGAAAATATTTGCAACCTACATCTTTTAAGTGGTTAATATCCAAAATATATAAGAAACTCAAACAAATAGCAAGAAGAAAATGACACGATTTAAAAATGGGCAAAGGATCTGAATAGGCATTTCTCGAAAGAGGACATGCAAATGGCCAACAGGTATATGAAAAAATGCTCAGCATCATCAATAATCACGGAAATGAAAATGAAAACCACAATGAGATAACACCTCACACCTGACAGAATGGTTATTATAAAAAAGATGAAAAATAAGTGATGGTGAGGATGTGGAGAAAGGGGAACATTTACATGCTCTTGGAGGAAATGTAAATTAGTACAGCCATTATGGAAAATGGTATTGAGGTTCCTAAAAAACTTAAAAATAGAAATATCATATGACCCACCAATCCCACTACTGAGTATATATCCAAAGGAAATGAAATCATGTTAAAAAATCTGTACACCCATGTTTATTACAGCAGTATTTACAATAGCCAAGATATGTAATAAACCTGTGTTCATCAATGAATAAATAGATGACGAAAATGTGGCATGTATACTCACAATGGAATACTATTCAGACTTTAAAAAAGGAAATTCTGTCATTGCCACAACATGGACAAATCTGGAGGATATTATGTTAAGTGAAATAAGACAGGCACAGAAAGACACATACTGTGTGATCTCACTTACATGTGAGTCTAAAAAAAGTCAGACTCATAGAAGCAGAGAGGAGAATGGTGGTTACAAGGGTCTGGAGGGGCTAGGTGAGTGGGGACATCTTGGTCAAAGGATATAAATTTCAGTTAGATAGGGGGAATAACTTAAACAGATGTATTGTACAACATGGTAACTATAGTTAATAATAATGTATTGTGTCTTTGAAAATTTTGAAGGGTCTTATTTTTGTACCACAAAAATAAGTACGGGAGGTAATCCATTTGTTAATTACTTTGATTTAGCTACTTCACAATGTGTATATATTTAAAACATTATGTTGTACACAATAAATATACAAAATTTTAACTTGTTAATTAAAAAAGTTAATTTTTAAAAAGATGAATTAGGCCATGCCTCTAATCATATTCCTGGATACCTATGAGAAACCTCTCTTGATTTCTGCCCTGTCTATAGTTTTCTGTTAAACATTTTAATTACTTGAGGCAAGGAAGAATTTCCTCTCGATGTTACAAGAAAAGAACTGATCTAGAAAAACTCTAAATTAGTTATACTTCTTCTCATGAGGGATCTTTAATCCATGTTTTCCCTCTGGAGGTCCTTGGCCTTCAATGAAGGCTGATATTGAAATACAGCCATACACAGCCCACCCCCAGCCACACCACTCTTAAAATTTACATTTGTCTTTTATCACAGAAAGGTTGTTATGTTCAGTTTGCTAAAGATGCTACTGGCTGTTAGGTTTTTTCATTTTTATCCCTAATGTTTATCAAGAGAAACTATTTTTACAGAAAACACTACTAAGAAGGATGTAGCACATGTTCCCAAATGGGAGTATTTGTGTCTTCACACATGCTGGTGAAGGGTATCATTGAAGCCAAAGGATAAAAATAAAATAGAGATAACACATGGTAAAAATAAAATCTTACAATGTGTAATCTTGAGGGGATAATGAGGATGGTTTATTTTAAACTAACATTAACCTAGACACTGAATAATGGCTTTAGATGTAAAACTCCATCCTTTCCCTGCTTTTAATGCAGAATAGATGTTCTCTATGTTGGTTTACTAGGACCATTTCCAAGTATCTTCATCCCAACTTTGTGTTTTCACTAGTAATCCTGATGTTACACATTTATTAACCACTTAATTTAAATAATTCTTAGGGGTGAAAGCTCTTCAGGAAGAGATGAGATCAGCCAGCAAAACAGTGTTATAGAATTACAGAAATCATGAATGAGAAAAGACCAAGTGAGGAGACAGTATTGGAGAGCAAAACTGACTTACTTGGGGTTCTATGTCATGTAGCTACAGAGGAACCAGCGCCCAAACTTAGGTACTGTCTTACCTTTCTCTAGGACCTCCTGGCCCGTTTGTTTATAACATTGTCAACAACAACAAAAAATTATCAACTTTGCCATATCTTTGTTCTGTCATTTTGAAGCCCAGGGCATATAAGCTTTGTGGTATATATACCTGACATCAGTGTCCTCTTGTGATTCCAGGCAAATATATCTCTGGGTCTTACCAGGGGCATGTGAGCTGAGAAAATAGGAAAAATTCAAGTATAAGGTGGTGTTCAGATTTGGCATGCAAGAGGCAGAGAAGCATGAATGGGAGAAAAAAATGCCATCAGGGAAAATGAGGGTGTTGCAAACAAAATTTGGCCTACTTACTAATTTTTCTTAGGCCTTCCATTGGCTAAAATGACGTCAGTCTGATTTTCACTATATGCTGATAGAAAAAGAAATACAAAACAGATGGCATTATTTTGGAGGCACGTGAATTTTATAAGATGTAGATGATGAAATCAGGAGACCCAAAATAAGATCTAAGTTTTGTTTTGCAGGAGACATAAAAGGAAATGGAAAAACACTGCTAATATAGAAGACCAAAAAGAGGATAAAGAAAAATAGTTTGCTTTTATTGGAGTTAGTATTTTTCCCTAATTTTAAAAAAAATGTTTATATGAAAATAATAGAAATTGTGGCAATTTGGGAAGATGGGCAGGAAGCTTACCTTGAATAAGAAAGGAACGCTTCAATGTTCACATAGCTACACAAAGTTATCTTTTCAAAATGCAAATTTGACCACATCTTTGTCATTCTTCATTGTTGTTAAAAGACCCAAATCCTTAACACACTTACAAGGCTTTGCCTCAACTTAACACTGTTTGCCTCTCTCCCCTCCTAGTCATATTCCATCATTTTCCTCCATCCACTGAAGTTTGCCCCAACCTGCTGGTCATCTTGGCCATCTTTCAATCTGTCAATCACCGTGTTCTTTTTTGCCTCAAGGTCTTTTTAAGTGCTCTTTCCTCTGCCTTAATAATCCTCTCTCTACCTGAACTCCCACCTGCACCTACTTAGTTCTTACTCATCCTTCATATCTCAGCCAATATGTCAATTTCTCAAGAAACATTTCTCTGATACTCTTGGCCCAATTTAAATTGAGTCACATTCTTACAGCCCATGGATGTTTCTTTTGTGCCAATTATGTATTTTTCTGTTATACCATAAATTGTATGGTCACATGTAATATGTGATTGTTTAAGAGGTCTATTTCTCCCTCTAAAGAGAAATAGACTTCCTAAAGAGTTCTGGAGGGCAGTCCTCACTCTTTTTTTGCTTACCAATGTTGTAGTGAGTGGCCATCACAATTTCTGCTGCATATTTGTTGTGCTAATAAATAATTTCTCGATTAGTGTTAAATGTTATGGACCACTTAAAATAATCTAATAAAGTTTGAATTCTATATTAGGAATGGGACATAAAGTGAGTCTTCAGTCTTTTAACCTGATGTCATATAAATTATTCCAGAGAAGCAACCAATCAGGTGTGGTTGGAGGGATTTGCTCTTGAAAAATCACAGGAGATACCTCTCTTGTGGAATTAAGTGTGAAGATTAAATGAATTAATAAATAAGTTTAATAATAAGTATTTAAGTTTAATAAGTAAATGAATTACTAAGTGTAGTACATATGAAATATATAAAATAGTACCTGAGCCCATAGTAAAAATTAAGTAAATGTATTATTGTTCTTATTGTTTTTAAAATCCAAAGAGTTTAACTGCCTATCTTGTTGACTAGCATCTCATGTAATGGGGCTGGGGGATGGGGTAGGAAGACATTAAGACTTTTAAATAAACCATAAGAAAGGCCACTTCAAAGCTTAAATAGCTCAGGGCTAGGTGTCAGTCTGGTCTGAGGTCCATCACTAACGTCCTATAGCAAAGGCCTTTACCCCATCTGAATCCTAGTCTCTTACCACTTTTTGCTATGTGAGATTCCTAAGTCACTTATCTTTTCTGAGACTTTCTTTGCTTAAAACAGTATTTGTCATTTTGTATCCTGCACAATTTTTGTCATTTCCATATGCCACTTATAGCATTTAAAAATATATTTTTTCTTTAATTGGCTCATTTTTTATTTAAATAAATCTATGTAAAAAGGAAATTTTAAATTGTTGTCATAAATAGAAAATTAATATCACAATAGTTCCCCAAAATAGGAAGGATAACTATAAAGTGTATAATAATACTTATAAAACAATGTAATAAACTTTGTCTAGATATTATTGTCTAACAAAAGTTCTGAGGCTTAAGGTCTGCTCTGTTTTTATGAAAATGGAGATGTTCGAAAGGTTTTATAGACATATCAGCAACATACTGAAATGTTCTTACACGAAATATTGAAAGAGATTTGTAAATAAGAATCTCCTTTGTCAGGTAGTTCCGTATTGAATACCATGTAAGGTCACCACCTAAAATCCTCCCAAGATTATCAGCAGGGAATACTTCACATTTGAATAACATGGATCTAAAAATTGGAGACCATGATAAAAATGTCCAGGCCTGTGGGGTTTTTCAGAATAAAATGAGATATACTGTTTGAAACTATATCATAAATTTTAATAAATCTATGTAGTCATGCATATTTTTAAAATGAGACAGCATTAATGTGTTAATTTTGCTTTTTATGTTACAGGGGACAGAAACAAATTTGGAAAAGCTTAAGAGAGATTTTTTTTTAATGGAACAGTAGCTGCATTTTAGCACTATCTGTTCTGATACCTCCTTCTATCTTGTGTGTGTGTGTGTGTGTGTGTGCATGTGAGTGTGTGTGTGTGTGTGTGTGTGTGTGTGTTTGCAGCTCTATTGCTGTCATATTCTCATCTTCAATCTCCTCTAAGCAGCCAAGAGTTAATTAGTAGTTTGATTAAGCATCACCTAATATGGAGTGTTCCTACTGGACAATTTTGGCTCAGTGCTTGCTCCCTGGGTTATTCCAACACAGTGAGGGTAGCTGGATTAATTTTCAGGCAAGTACATGGTTCTTTTCTTCAAAGAGGTATTAAAAAGCAGAGTTACTATAAGACATAGTGAGGCTTTGGGTCCTGCCCAGCGCAATAAGCCAAAGGGTTTGGGAAGTTAAAAGTAAATATCCTTGTTATATAAACTGTTAGAAATCTGAATGCAAAATCACAGTAGGAGGCCAAGCAGCAGTGGAAACACTGATGAAAATGAGCAAATGAGTTGCTGAGGACCTGCACTTACATCCTAAAGGTGGATCATTAGGTGTTGTTACTTCCTCCAACCTTGCCCTTTCTCCATGCAAGCTCATCTCCCACTCCCAATTCACACACACACACGCGCGCGCACACACACACACACACACACACACCTGTAATATTAAAGACACTACATTCCTAGTCCAAAGCAAACTCCAAAGTACTAGTTCCAAAAAACACATTTAAGTAGGTGTTCAGTAGTTCATCCCTCCCTAAGACTTTCTTTAGTCTCTGACATAGACAGCTGAGATGTTTACAATAGCCATTATCCTTGTCTGATCTCAGAAAAGAGATAGGAGCTAATGATCACATAAATGCTAAATGTACTCAGCCACATTTGTTTAAGACAGTGTGCACTCTGAGGATCTTGCCAGTAATACTTTTATTCTCAGTGTACAGCAGGGCAGGTGGAAGTAAAGATGAAAAAAATTATTTGATGGACAGAAATGTTAAGGAGTCTGAGAACGGGATAAAACAAAATGTCTCTAGAGATGGGATAAGTGAAGGGCACACAAAGCCTACAATCTTTAAAAAGAAAAGAAAAGAAAAGAAAAGAAAAAGACTGCCATGAGCTTCCAGAGACAAATGAGAAGTCAGGGAAGTAGAGTAAGATATCAACTCAGGTGAAATGAGTTTGCAAAAGAAAGGGCATAAAGGCCTCCTCCTCTATTCAGATTGCCTCGCACAGAATCAGGTGAATGGATTTCTTCCAAGTGTGGGGCTCAAGCTTTACCATGTACCAGAATCATGTGGAGGACTTTTAAATACACAGATTGCAAGGTCCCACACCCAGAGTTTCTGTCTCAGTTGGTTTTGGCCAGGCACAAAAATCTGCATTTCTAACAAGTTCCCAGATGATGCTGGCACTGCAAGTTCAAGGGCCACACTTTGAGAAGCGTCTCGCAGGCTAAGACTGGTATGGAGAGCAAGATGATTTAATTCTATATACATTCACATATGTGTATGTATATAGAATTAAATACATATATAAATACATGTGTATGTATATAGAATTAAATCAATATTCATATTATATATATATATATATATATATATATATATATAGATGAATAAGCATGGCCTCAAAATCCTGAATGGGTCATCTATGGGGCTCTGTATCAAATCTCCCTGTGTTCTAATAAGTTTCACAGGCACTATTTTAGTGTCACTTAATGACATCTGACAAACCTATCTCTCTCATTATGAGACACAAATGAGATTTCACGTGAAAAATTCTTCATGAACACTTTGGAGTTAGCTAAACAAGATAAACTAAGGCCTAGAGAGAATAAATGATCCATGCAAAGTTAAATGGTGGGTAAACAAATAGCCAAGATCTATTGCCAGATCATTGTCAATTAAAGCTTGTGTTCTTTTCATTAAACTAGTTTATTTGGAGAAAGCATAATTAATCTTAGCTGTAACCAAAAAAGAACTAGCATATACATGACCATAGTGTGATGTAAACTTCTTGGCATCATGTATAATCATATCCAGCTAATTCCTCCAACCAGTTATTATGAAGTAGCAACAAAAACACAGGTGATTTCAGTAATAAGTCAATCACATTGTAGCAAACAAATGCAAAGTCCTTTCATTCACATACTTGCATCATTCTCTTCTTCCCCCTCCTTCTAATTGTTTTCTAACTAGAAAAAAAAATATTTCACTAGATAGTAACACAATTTGATAGTTTTTAATTCTTTGTCAACTGAGAGTCACTTTCTTTTTAGAGAAGACAACATAGATTATGATTTTGGGTTGACTGTGCCACAGGCTGAAAACATCTGTCAGGAGCTGCCTCTTACTTTTCTATGCCCAAGCATCTGATGCTATTATATAGGGTTCAATAAAGTCTTAGAGCAAGAAGGGACCTTGGAGATCAGAAAAATTCAGAATCTCTCAGTTTACAGGTAAGAAAACTGAAACCCAAGATTCTTTAAGAGACTTAATTAAGGCAGAGTGAGGGATAGACAGAGCACAGATCTCCTAAATTCTAGCCCAGTGCTTTACCAAATTTGATCATTAAATTAAAAAAAAAAAAAACTTCTTTATTGAATACCTGTAAAACTTACAGGATGTCGTATTTTAAAGAGCTTTATAATCTAAACTATTTTATCTATTTAAAATTTTGTTTTACCTATTTTAACTTGGATTTAAAACGCACTTTATGATGCTTTTTAAAATGAGTGGAACAGATATGGGCTTCTTTAAAAGGTGTTAATATAGGAATATACCTAATAAAAATTATTTCTGTATCTCTCCCATTTAAATCAACCTACCACATCAGAGATAACCACTCAACTGTTATATTGCTGACCAGAAGTTTTGTGATACATTAACATATATGTGTATTTATGTGTGTGTGTTATCCATAAAGGGGATTCATAGTTATGTGATTTATGCATTTTACTTAACTTTATCTCAAAGACTATATTAAATGTCAAGAAGGGCTACAATATTTGATACAGTGACATATAATTATCCTTTTAGGCATATTCCATTTAAAAAAAAACAAAAACAAAAACAATTTTCCTTCTGTGAGCTTTTATATTGTATCCTATTCTTTCTTTAAAAAACAATGTTGGAGGCAGTTCTAATACCTATATGGTGGCATAAGCCCCTTATAGCTTGTCTTTCCTACTGTTAACAACTATGAACAATAAACAAAATACAAAAAAGCAAACAACTACCTGAGGACTCTGAACGGTAAACAAAAGCTAGCAAATTGTGGAGTGGAGATAAACCTTGGGGAAATGACCTACATGGAGGTGACTTTCTCCTCTACTTTCCTTTCTCTAGTGGATCTGACTAGGCCTCAGTCATGGAGTGTGGCAGCCTGGCAGGTGTAGCTAAAAATATGATAGAAACCCTGCTATCTCATTAGCAGACAGAGTTACCTTCAAAAGGAGCTCAGGAAGGTCAGACTGTGAAGTAGAAATCACAGAAGAAAGAAAGCTGAGGAGTCCCTATTTAAGTGTGACACCCCATACAAACCTCCACCTAATCCTTAATCCACATGTGTAGGACCAACCCAAATCAGCAAAGTAAAGACTCGGGAAACTGAACTGAGAATTGAAATCCTTCCATAAATCTTAAGCCAACCCCTCAACCATGCCTGGATGAAACAGATCCAAACCAGTTAGCAAAGGCTTTAAAAACTTTCAGCAGGTAATTACAATGATACACAGATTCTACACAATTTAACATTCAAGATGTTCAGAATGTAATTCAAAATCACACATGTGAATAACCAAGAAAATATTCTTAAAGGAAAATATAATCAACATACAACAATTCTTAAATGACCCAGATGCTGGAATTAAGAAACAAAACTTGAAAGCACCCATATAATTAAGCTCTATGATGTAAAAGAAAGAAAATAATTGAAATGAATTAAAAGATAAGAAATTTCAGGTAAGCAATAGAAACTACTAAAAATGAAATTTTAGAAGTAAAATACATAATATTTGAAACAAAATACTCATTGGTTGGGCTCAAGAGCAAATAGAGATATCTCCAAAAGTGTCAGTGAAGTTGAAAATAGTTCAATAGAAATTATTCCATTTAAAAAAGAGAGAGGAAATTATATTTAATCAAATTAAATATATGGTTTTTGGACTATGTATGTATTTGACTCTAATTTCTTTTTCCTTTTTTTCTGAGACACCAAGTACATGTATGTCTAACCCGTGGAATTTTTCAACAAGTTTTGAAAATGTAGTTCTTTTTAATATATTTTCCTCATGAAACAACAGATATTGAAAGAATAGATATTTAAAAATCAAAACTATATTCCCAAAAGAGATATACTTTTAATATAAATACACAGATTGTTGAAAGTATATGGATAAAAATGATATTCAATGCAAATAGTAAGCATAAAAAGAATAGAGTGGCTCTATTTAATATCTGATAAAACAGACTATAAGAGAAAGTATTACTAATAATAGAGAGGAACATATCATAACAATAATGGTGTCTATTAGGAAGACATAAAACTTCCAAATGTGTATGTACCCAATGAAAGAATCTCAAAATACAGGAATAAAATTTTGAATATTAAAGGGAAAAATGGGCAATTCCAAAATTACAGTACAATACTTAAATACCTCTCCTTGTGATTTTCAAAACAACCAGACCAAAGGAAAAATTTGGAAGAGACATAAATCTGAACCACACTGTCTACCACCCTGATCTACTTGACATTTATAAAATACAACATCCAGCAACTGCGAAGTGAAGTGCAAATAGTGCTATCACGCAACTAGACCATATTCTTGGCCAGAAAGTAAGTATCAGTACATTTTTAAAAACTTAACTATTTTGTGGTAAAAGAACATACTCTGTATTATTTCAATCGAAATAAAATTATCAAGTTAGAAATAGTAGAGAACATCAAACTGATACATTAATAACAAAATAATATCTAGGAAAATCCAAAATATCTGGAAAGAAAAAACACAGCTCTAAATAATTCAGGTGTCAATGACAAAAATCACAAAAAAAAAAAATGGAAAAATACTTAGAAATAAATAATAACAAAAACAACATACCAAATTTTGAAATCCAGCTAAAGCACCATTTAGAGAAAAATCTACAGCTTTAAATGCTTATCTTAATAAAGAAAAAAAAATGAAAGATCCAAAGTTCTATTTTCAGAAGCTAAAAATAAGAAAAACAAAGTAAAACAAAAGTAATTCAAAGAAAGAAAATAATAAAGAGAAGAAATTAATTAAAGAAAAAGCAGACAATTGAGAAAATTATCAAGATAAAAGATAGTTCTCTGAAAAGATCATCTTTTTTTAATTGAAAACCTCTAACTACACTGGTTAAGAGAACAGAGAAAACACTAATCACCAACATCAGGAATGAAAAGCAATGATCATGCCAGGTCCTATACACATTACATAGATAATAGGAGGATATTAAGAATAATTTCTAATAAATTCAATGATTTAGGTAAAATGGAAACTTTTTTAAAAAAATGCAACTAATTAAAATTGACAAAATAAAAAAAGAGAAAATCTGAGTAGCCCTGTATCTATTTAAAAAATAAATTATTAAAAACCTGTAGAGAACTTCAAGGACAGATGTTTTTACTGGTGTATGATATCAAATATTCAAGAAAAAAAAATTACAACTATTTTACGGAAACATTCTTAAAAATGGAAATGAAGAGTGAACAACTCATTTTAAGAGAATAGCTTGACTCTATTTCTAAAACCTGTCAAACATTTTATTTAAAAGAGCCATTTAACTGTTTTATTTTTATTTACGTATTTTTGTGGAGACAGGGTCTTGCTATGTTGCCCAGGCTGAAGTGCAGTGGTGTGATCATAGCTCACTGCAGCTTCAAACTCTTGTGCTCATCCAATCCTCCTGCCTCAGCCTCTTGAGTAGGTGGAAATACAGGCACATACCACTACACTTGGCTATTTTTATATTTATTTTTATTTTTTTAGAGATGAGGTCTCACTATGTTGCTCAGGCAGGTCTCAAACTCCTGATATCAAGTGATCCTCCTGCCCCAGCATGTGAGCCACTGTGCCCAGCATAACTA